>JAOXJP010206356.1:0-11968 GCA_025762735.1 Platanus orientalis
ACAGAGCGGAATGGCGTAACAGGATTCATGTAGCCGACCCCAAATAGTTGGGATAAGGCTGTTTGTTGTTGTTGTTGAGAAGAATATTGGACACTAATTGCTATCCACCCTTTGGCTTAGGCATTAAGGTTAGGAAGATTCAAATAAAGAATTAAAAGGCCTTAATGCTTGGCATCCTAAGAATGCCCTTGGAACATAATCTCAGATCCTAGATCTTGATCTGACATCAGATGTCTGTTCGGTATACAATCAGGTTTGCAAATTTGCAGTCTCTAGATCGAGATCACACTGAAAAGCCCTATCTGAAATTAGAACAAATTACGAGATCATGATCTTAAGAAGAGACACTAAGTAACTAATATGCACATACTGAAATACGAGGGTAATTTGGTATCTAAACATATAAAACATAAAACAAGGTCATCCTCATCCTTCTCTCTTTACCTCTTTCTCAATGAAGCTTTCTCCTGTAACCAAACTAAACGACCAATGCAATCTAACAAGTTGATCTCAAGATTGTGATCGCCTGATTTGATCTTTATTGCAATCTCAAGAACATGAGATCACATCCAAAAGACAGCCTAAGATTGGTATGGTAGCATGATCCTTACCCGGGCCCCCATTCATTAGAGTAGATGGGTGAGCTCCTAGTGGTAACACAGTCAAACTAGACTCTTTTTTTCTTTGGTATGGTTTTTATTAAGCAGGATGGGAGGTCCCTATGAAAGAACAAGTTTACCAACTAGTCTTTGGTAGCAACCCATATCAATAAGTCGATCTCCCTCATTAGCTTGAAGATGATGATTAGACTCAATTGAAGTCTCATAGGGTTTACACCCTAACAGCCCAGCTTCCTAGATTCCTAGAGCAAGTCTAACACATACTTTCCTTGGGAGAGAAACATTTCCTTCTTGGACCTAGCTGCCTCAATCGTAAGGAAATATCTAAGGGATCTCAAGTCTTTAGTTTCAAATTCTAAGTTCAAAAATTTCTTCAGATTATGGATCTCATGAATGTCATCACCTGTGCCACAATATTGTCTATGTAGACAATAAGAGCAGTCATCTTGTCATTCTAATGCTTCACAAAGAGAGTGTGATCTTCTTGACATTGCTTTTATCCATTCTTGAGCATTGCACCCAAAGACCATTCAAACCATGTCTAGGGGATTGCTTGAGCCCATAAAGAGCTTTTTTTAAGCCGACAAATTTTACTTTTGCCAGTAGCATACTGAAATCCAAGAGGTAGCCTCATATAGACTTCTTCCTCAAGATCACCGTGCAAGAAGGCATTCTTTACGTCAAACTGGAATAGTGGTCATCCTTGATTAGTTGCCATTGATATCAATATATGGATGGAGTTCATCTAGGCCATTGGAGTAAAGGTCTCCTGATAGTCAATTCTATAAGTCTAGTATAACCTTTGGCTACTAATCTAGCCTTATTTATTTCCACTGTACCATCTGGCTGCAGTTTTACAGAGAACACCCACTTGTAGCCTACCAGCTCCTTTCCTTAAGGGAGATTAACTATCTCCCAAGTAATGTTTTTTTCTAATGTATGCATTTCCTCCTCCACTACGGTTGAGAGAGCCTGTGAAACACTGCAAGGTATAGAAATAGAGGATAGCATAGTGGAGAAAGCTCTAAGCTTAGGTGACAAGGAGTCATAACACACATTGGTTAGTAATGGAATGTTGGGTGCAAGAATGAGTGCCCTTCCTAATAGCAATAGGAAGATGGAAATCATTAGGAAGGGAAAGAGCAATACCTTGGGAGGAAGCGATTGGTTGGAGGGGCTCATAAGGATTAGGGTTAGGAGTCATTCCATGCTTTTGTCGGTGTCGAACAAACACATGCAAGAAATCCTTCACCCATGTCTACTTTTGGGCAGCCACTTGTTCCTTCTCCCCCTGGCTAATAGCGCTATCTGTCTAAACATCACTGGTGCTTTCTTCCCCTTACAATGACCACATTCAACATCAAAAACAAATCGGGGTACCGGAAGAGGTAGAGTCAACACATCTTCACCACTACATGTCTCCCCCTGAAGATGAGGTCGGCTAGGAGAAAAAAATGGAACTGCTTCATGGAAAGTGACATCCATGGAAACAAACCGCTACCGAGTATGTGGATGACAACATTTGTATCCTTTCTGGTTAGACACATAATCGAGAAAAAAGAACTTAAGGAGCCTTTAGGTCTAATTTGGAATGATTGGATTGACACATAAACATAACAAATGCAGCCAAAAACCTTAGGTGGGAGGGAAGAAGTAATGGAGGAGGCAAAAAGGAGAGAGAAGGGTTCTAAAACTCAAAACACGAGTAGACAAACGATTCATAAGATATGCCGCATTTTGAAGAGCATCAACCCAAAAAACTTTGGGTACATGCATGGTAAATAACAAGGCATGAATAATCTCAAGTAAGATATTATTTTTTTGTTTAGCAATATCATTCTGTTCAAGGGTACCAAGACAGGTGATCTGATGAAGTACCATGTAATGAAAGATATATAGAAAAAGTAGTAGACATGTACTCACCACCATTATCGGAACGAAAGATGTGAATCTTCGAATCAATTTGAGTGTTAATCATCTTATGAAAAGTCTGAAATACAGAGAAAACTTCATGCTTTACATGTAAGAGATAAACCCAAGTAACACATGTATAATCATCCAAAAGGTGACAAAATAATTGTATCCAAACAAGGAAGTAACAGGGACTGGACCCCACACATTAGAATGAATAACAGAAAACGGAAAACTACGACTATTACTCAGTGCATAAGTTGAACGACAATGCTTTGCAAAGTCACGAGTTTCACAATGAAAAACAGAATGTGAAAAGTGAACTACATAAGGCAAGAAATAATCGTTGCAAAGTAAAAAACAAAGGGTCACCAAGTTTATAGTGCCACTGCAATAACTCAGAAAGAGCGATAGAAGACATCTGTTGGGTTGGAGATGCAACATGGGAAGTGGCATCAATCAAGTACACCTCCTGATCATCTCAACCCCTACAAATCATTTGCTTCATCACTAAGTCCTAAAATACACAATTAGAAGGAAAAAAAGTGACACTACAATTCAAGGATTTGGTAATTTAACTAACAGAAAAAATAGATGACATAAAGACGAGGAAACAGAAATACTGCTAGCACCAGTAACCGAAGACAAGGAACCATCAACAATACGAACCTTGTCTTGACTAGAACAAGGAAGATAAGTAGAGAGACTAGACATACCAATCATGTGGTGTGATGCGCCTGAATCAATGGTTTAGGAGGAGGGAACAACAGAGGTAGATGCATTGAGAGAAAAATCTGAAGTACCTGCAACGACGACAAAGGAGGAGCTAGAAGCACTAGAAAGAGTCAAGCTGAACCATAAAACAGTGGATAGACTCCATTTCCTCTCAAGTAAAACCAAGTCTCTCAAGAACAGGAGTAGCATCCGAGGAACTAATCTCTAATGGACTAGCAACATAAGTAGTGGATCAGCCTCCATCATGGCCTCGACTAGCACCAAAGGCACCATGCTGGGGTTTTCTATAAAGATCCCAGCAACGATCCTTTGAATGGCCAAGCCGATCACAATGAGTACAACAAAGGCAATCATGGTCATCAGAGATGAAGTTGGGGTATTCGACTAAGAATAGATAGAGAGATGAGAGAGAGGAGAAGAGAAGAATATTGGGAATCGTATGAGAGTCTATCTCTCTATATGAGTTATTTATTTATTTGTAGATGGTATACCACAATGTATGACATACCGTACACATGTATATAATACATCTGACAATACTACCGTCCATGTAATGTATCTACACTTCCCCTCAAGCTGATGAATAGATATGTATCATTCTTAGCTTGTCTACAATCTATAAAAAAATGAACACTACTTAACCCTTTCGTGAAGATATCTGCGAGTTGATACTTTGTTTGAATAAAAGGAATGTAAATACAACCAAACTTAATATGGTCCTTGATAAAGTGTTGATCAAGCTCCATGTGCTTTGTTCTATCGTGCTGTATTAGATCTTGTGCAATGTTGATGACTGCCTTATTATCATAAAAGAGATTCATCGAGTAACTTCTTCAACCATAAGAGTTCACAAATCCTAATGGCCAAAGAATGAAATTTTGCTACAACACTGGACCTCACAACTACCAATTATTTCTTATTGCGCCATGTAACAAAATTTCCCCAAACAAAGGAATAATACCTGGAGGTTGACCTTCGGTCAGTCAAGGAACCGACCCAATCCGCATTTGAATATGCTTCCATAGCTACTCTCTGATGATCATACTTCTTATACATAATTTCTTTTCCTGGGTATCCCTTCAGGTATTTCAAAACTTTGTATGCAGCTTCTAAGTGTGCTTGAGTGAGAGCATGCATAAACTGACCAATCGCAGCCACTACATAAGCTATGTCAGGTTTGGTTAGGGATAAGTAAATGAGACGTCCAACACGTCATTGATATCTATTCACATCAATCAACTTCTCATTGTCACCTTTTTTCAGTCTATGATTTACTTTAATGGGTGTAGCACATGGTTTACATCCCATCATTCATAAGTCCTTCAGTAGATCAAGAATATATTTTCTTTGGCAAAAAGATTCATTGTCTAGACCTTGCCACTTCAATCCCCATAAAATACTTGAGGGAGAATACTTGAGGGAGCCCAGATACTTGATTTCAAACTCCCTTACTAAATTACTTTTAAGCTATGCTATTTTTACTTCATCATTGCTAGTAACCACAATATCATCCATATACAAAATAAGAGCCATCATCTTTCTATTCATTCTTTTCACAAACAATATATGATCAACCTAACATTGTTTATACCCATTTGCAATCATTACTGCCTGGAATATTTGAAACCACGCTCTTGGCGACTGTTTTATGCCATAACGTGCCTTTTTCAACCTATACACAACCCTTTGCATCTGGCATTTGAAATTCAGGTGGTGTATCCATGTATACCTCATCTTTAAAGTCTCCATGTAAAAATGCATTCTTTACATCAAATTGGAGTAGAGGCCATCTTTGATTTGCAGGAAGTGAGATTAGGACCTGAACTGAATTAACCTTTGTCACAGGAGCAAAGGTCTCCTGGTAATCAATACCAAATGTCTATGTATATCCCTTCATTACTAGGTGTGCCTTGTACCTGTCAACTAACCCATTAGATTTATGTTTTACAGTGAATACCCACTTGCATCCAACTATCATCTTTCCTCTTGGGAAGTCAACCAGTTCCCATGTCCAGTTCTTTTCTAGAGATTTTATCTCCTCCTCCATAGCAGTTTGCCTTTGGGGTTATGCTAAAGCTTCTAATACTCTGCGAGGAATGGTGACTAAAGACAAGGAAATAACATAGTTTCAAAAAGAAGATGATCCAGCATACACAGAGAAAAGTAAACGTAAAGAGATCCAATGTCAATTACTTTAGCAAGTCCAAGTATAAACAAAATTCCTATTCATGAAAGAGTGCAACTTCAAGTCAAGAATGAAAATAGTAAAGAATTAACTCAATTCTCAAACATAGACAATATAAAAATTCTAATTAAGAAGGGTCTTATGCTTTAAATATTAACTCACATTCATATTAGAAGGTTAGCAACCACTCAATATAAAGATATAAGGCAAGGGGAACATAAAGCTAGTTCAATGGGTTAGGCAAAGTGCTGGCAGCCCATATATAACCAAGGGTAGGGAGGTTAGTATGGGTATAAAGGGGCTAGTATGGTGGTATTAAAGAATGGTAATCATAACCAAAACAGTGAGCTAAGAGGTCACAAGTATGATACTACTAAGGCTGGCCAGCAAGGCTACTAATGGGAGGATGATAGGGGATACCTGTGTAAGCAGATATAAACCTGGGTAGCAGTATAACTTGAAGTCTATAGCTTGTATGACTTGTAAACTCGTTCAGCATCAAGACTTTAAATGCCAATCACGAATTCAACCACAGCTCATCACATCAGCAAGTAATAAGTGATTTATGTCAAAACAGCAACCATTCAGGCAATATATCGAACACCTTGTGTGTAAGGTTCTGATATAACTTCATTCACTAAAGAATTAGTATGGTGATTCCTCTAGGTTCAGCAAGTAGAGTAATTCCAAGTGGTGTTGATGATTCCATCTATTGGAATCATGTCAGCCAGTTGTAGAATCCTTGGATTTCTTTAAAACTCAAAACCCACCCAAGGAGACCTAGCCGTAGGTTAATGAAGTAATGGGTTTGTGACTTTTGATGTGTAAAACAGTAGAGAAGTAGTCAGTGTGGCCACATGATGTAGATATGGTATATCTCATGAAAGTTAAGGCAACATCATGGAATAGGTTGCTGGAAAAATCTGGGCAGCAATAAAGATGAAGTATGATAACTAAGATTTAAATAGGATTATGGGTTTAGTGCAGCCATATGGATGGTATGAAGGGTTTATGATTTTAAAAATCAAAAGAAGACATGGTAAGATGGATTAGAAGTGGCCGATTAGGTGGGGTGATCATATGGAGAGAAGGGGTGATGATGGAAGAGGAAAAATGGGTAAACTGGGATTTTCTGGGCGTAGGGCAGCAACCTTTAATGGTGATAGTAAAGAATGAGTTTTGTACCTGTGAAAAATCACCAACTCACAAACATGATTATCACCAATCAAACCTCAAGCATTGGCACAAACTTGAGAGAAATCAGCTTCAGTTGTTGGAGACGAGCAAAAATAAATAAAAATAGAGCTATTCTTCATTGATCGAACAGCGAGAACCCTCCTTTTAAAACCCACGAATAGGTAGGGTTCCCTCCTTTAGTTTACAAACAAAATAGCAATAAGAAATATATAGAAAAACCCAAAATCGTTCCCCCCTCTCTATGCGGTGGACCAAACCTTAAATAGGCTTTTATTACATCATTCTCTTATATATCCCATATAAAAAATCAAAATCCCATCTATGTCCCTACTCTAATAATTAATGAAAACACTCCATAAACTAATAAAACCTCAATAAAAACTCCATAAACTGAAACAAAATATTAAATAAAAACTCCAATATGTGTCCATCCCAAGTAAGACTGCACATGGTCCCACAAATCAAACAAATGGGTCCTACAGCCTCCAAATAAGGAAGTCCTCCAATGAGCTCTGAATCTTCCCCAAATCGAAGCGTGGCACTCGCTACATATCCTACCCAATATAAAGGTTCAAAGGAACCTTCCTCTTGCACTGGTACACCTTGGGGTTGCCACGTGACAAGATGTTCTCATCAAAAGAAGATAGAGCATGATAATAGACAAAGTTCGAAGGGAGAGGCATGTTACCTGTTTCGGGAATTGAATCTAAAGAAAACTCTTGGATGGGTACATGAGGTCACTTTGTTGATTGGGATCCCCTTCTTATGTTTTTTAACTATTTGCTCTTGCTGATCTGAATCACCTTGCTTCTTTCTTCAAGTGTATACTTTTAAGTTTAGTCTCCCCATTTTTATTATCAACATTACTATCAAAGTGGAATGAAGGAATTGAGATAAGAAATGGAATTATAGAAGAAGACAATTCTTCACCTGAACTCTCCCTTTGAAGAGATGTCTTACCCAAAGAAAAAAAATGGAATAGACTCAAAGAATGTCACATCCCGAGAAACAAACTTCCTGCGAGTAAATAGGTGAAAACACTTACACCCTTTTTAATCAACACCATAACCCATAAAGACACTTAAATGCTTTTGGGTCTATCTTGGTGCGATCAGACTTTGATATGTGCACATAACAAATACACCCAAATGTTTTTAGGAAAAGAGAGAACAAAAGGGTTCTAGGTGATAAAGCTTTGATTGGAGATTTAAAAGAGAAGACACGTGAAGGCATTTTGTTCATGAGGTAGGCGGCTGTTTGAATGACATTAAACCAAAAGTCTTAAGTACATTCTTCGTAAGCATAAGTGCACGAGCAATCTCAAGTGTCTATTTTTATGCTTAACCACCCCAATTTGCTCGAGAGTGCCTGTACAAGTGGTCTGGTGGACAATTCCAGATGCCCAAACAAGTGTTCTGGTGGACAATTCCATAAGCATTAAAGAATGAAGAAAAAGAGTTAGAGAAATACTCTCCCCCATTGTCGGATCGAAGGATACGAAGTTTGGTGCCAAAATGTGTGTGGATTATATTATGAAATGATTTAAATGTAGTACACACATCACTTTTGTTCTATAATAAGTACATCCATGTAACCCGAGAGTAATATCCACAAAAGTAACAAAATAACGAAAACCCGACAATGAAGTAACTGGGGGAAGGCCCCACACTTCAAAGTGAACAATAAAAAATGAAGACAAACTTCTATTATTACTTGATGGATAAATTGAACGACAGTGTTTTGCCAATTGATAAGGCTCGCAATGAAAATTACTTGAAGCAAACTGAAATTTTGAAAAAGTTTCTCTAACAATGAAAAAGATGGGTAGCCAAGGCGACGATGCCACTAGATCAACTCAGCTATAGTAGTAGGAGAAAGTCCTTTATTACTAAAGATGCGATTGATAATTAAGAGGTAGAATCTAGGAGATAAGAGACCATCCTTCTCATACCCTATATCAATAGCCATCTTCATCTTCAAAGCCTGAAACAGTTAATAAGAAAGGAAGAAAATAACACTATAGTTAAAGACTCTTGATGAGATGACTAATGGATAACAAGTTTAAGGTAAAGTTAGGCACATGAAGAATAAAAAAGTAACATGTATGTCACCATTCCAGCAATAGATGAATAAGAAGCATCCGCAATGCGGACTTTGTCATTCCCAGAACTGACATGATAGGATTTGAAGAGGGAGGACATACTAGTCATGTAGTGGGAAGCTCCTGAGTCAATGATCCAAGAGTCCTGAGATGTAGAAATAGATGCAGATAAGGCTGATGCAGATGTACCTGACGCTGAAGCCACAAACGATGAGGTAGGAGATGCTGTAGAAGTATCAAGCTAATAGACAAACCGACAGAATACCTCAATTTCCTCCCTAGATAGATGACCATTTGATAGAGAGGCAGGTGGAGGAGCTATAAGCTCTAAAGTTGTAGAAGCTACTGAATGCGCACTAGGTCGATTACCTCCAAATCTACCACCGCCTCTACCTCGTTGTGGTTGATGTGGAAGATCTTGTGAGCATCCATGCAAATCCCAACACCGGTCCTTAGTATGTTTGGAACTACCACAATGTTCATACTTAAGACAATCCTGATCATCTAAGGAAGTACCAAACGACCACCAAGATCTCGTGAAGACGAACCACCACAGCCACCCCAGTTGGAAGATGAAACAAATGTTGATTTTTCTACTACAGATGATAGATTCATCACTCATCGTCATCCCTTTTCTCTGTGAACATGTGCATACACCTCATTTAACGATGAGAGGTTCATATTCAAGATCTAAGCTCTGATTTGTCATATTCAGGATTTAAATCATCTAAAAATTCGAACACTTATATCTCCTCAACATGTTTCTTGTAGACTAAAGCATCACTTGTACAGGCAGGGGAAAAGAGGTTTAATGACTCGATCCTCCCACAACTTCAAAGAAGCATAGTTGATGGCTAAGGGCTCATCCCCTTGTTTGAGCTACACAATCCTTTGTCACTAAATCATACACCTTTGCTGGATGCCCAATCCATGAATAGGTCTGATATAAAGATTCTCAAATCTGATGAGCTGTGTCTAAGAAGATATAGTGGTCACTTATTTCTGGTTTTATAAATCTTAACAACCAGCCCATAACCATAGCATTTTCTATCTTCCACTTTCAACACTTTGGATCACCCTTGGGAGGAACCTCTATTTCACTTGTCAAATAGTCTTTATCTTTACTTTGAATGTAGATAAAAACAGACTTATACCAAGTAAGATAATTTGTGCCATCAAATGTCACAGTAGTGATTTGGACATGAGAGCAATCTCCAATAACAAGGGAGCCTCCTAGGTCACTCTTGTTAGATTCCTTGTAAGTTTAGCCAGACTTCTAAATTTCTTTAGACATGATTTGATCCAGAAGCAACCACCAACTATCCACACGCGATTAATACAATTCTGTTGAACAACACAATAATATAGCAAGCAACACCCTGCACTAACACACCATATTCAAGTTAATGTCACACCAACAACTTCTGGATACACATCAAATACACCTTAATCACTGTTAGGGCCACCATATACAACTATTGCTAACATAGTTGGTGTGGATCATATAAAAACAGAGTCTAGATCAAATCAGAATGTCGGTACATGAGGGGACACAAATCATTGCCAACTGATCTGTAGTTACAGAACTTCATCACCCTAGTTTAATGTCTCTTATAGGTCTTTAATGGATCAAAGAGGCACTATTCGAAGATTTCAAACATCAAGGTTGATGTTGGAATCTGATACGACAAAAATGAAGGGGAGGCATCAACCTGATTCGACGAGGTCGCTTGTAAATTTCTCGAATCTTATATCGCTCTAATGATATTTTCCCACTTTGATACCAAGATGAAGTTAGGGTATTTGACTGAATAGAGAGATTTTTTTTTTTTTTTATGAATAATAAAGAATATATTAAAAGAAGAAGAAACATAAGGGAAGCCATACAAAGTAGCCAAACTGCAACAAAACCAACACAAATACAAAGACAAACTACATCAACACTCCAGTACAAAATCCCCTTCAAACCTAGAAGATTGGGCAACACTCCACTTAGCAATTTTATCGGCTTGGGAGTTTTGGTTTCTTGGAATGTGATGTAATTCGGCATCTAAGTCCTTGATTAGCGATTTGATTTCAGCAATGAGATGATTTAATTTCCAAGAGCCACAACAATCCCCTCTTCCCCATGATATGACCTTCAAAGAATCTTCTTCTAAGATACAATCTCTAACCCCTTTATCTCTAGCAAGCTTCAACCTTTCCAATAAGCCCATGATCTCTGCATGAATGACATCACTTACCCCAATCAGCCCACCTTTAACTCCCATAATTTGACCTTGATAGTTATGTATAACACATCCAAAAGCTGCAGGCCCTGAATTTCCAAAGGAAGCACCATCAAAGTTCACTTTGTATTTCCCCATTTCTGGAGGACACCACACTGGAATAGGGGCTATATTAGCACCATTGGAATCCATGATGCATGACACCTAATCCCTAACCATATCATTCATAGAGCAATTTTTGAATTCCTTTTTCACCAGAACCCAAGAGCTAATTTCACAAATAATGGAATTAGTGATTGCCCACACGCCTTTTGCTTTGTCTTCAAATACCCTTCTATTTCTCTCCTTCTAAATCCCCCACACTACCCCTGGAATAATAACATTGAAGAATAGTTTGGCCCGAACCCCTTTAACCCCTCTTCCCCATTGTGGAACAAGCCATCCACAGACTCCGGCATAACAAGATGGAGGTTTAGCACCTATTTGAAGAAGTTCCACACTTTTGAAGTGAAGCCACAGTGGAGGAAAATATGATTTCCCGATTTCGCCTCCCTCCTACATAGGGGGCAAATGGAAGGGGAGATACATAAGAAAGACCTTCTTTGAAGGACATCGCTAGTATTTTGTCTTCCAAGAAAGGATATCCAAGAAAAGGCCTTAACTCTTGGGGGAGCCACTGATTTCCAAATACTATTGGTTGGAACTTGAGGAATCAAGGTTGGACTTTTAGTCAGAATTGAGAAGAATGATTTGGATGAAAAAATACCTTTCGAAGAAGGGGCCCACACTCGGGAATCCCTTTCATCCCTAACCACAAAGACCAAACGGAGTTTCTCCATCGAATCACCAACAATAGGGATTTCTCACTCATAAGGATCTCGGTAAAAAGGAAGATTCCATTTAATGCCATTAGCTCCTTGGGATAGAACTTCGGCCACCTTGGCCTCTTTATGCACAACTATGCGGAATATGCGAGGGAAGGCTATTTCTA
>JAOXJP010206367.1:0-11968 GCA_025762735.1 Platanus orientalis
ATATATATATATATATATATATATATATATAGAGAGAGAGAGAGAGAGAGAGAGAGAGAGAGGTAAATGTTTGTTTCACTATATATAATGTTTTTCGGCTTAATCTACCTTTCGAATGCAGAAGGGAGATGATCAGGGGAAGTTCAGGCCATTGGATGAGATAATCTTTGTGAGCGGTTATCCTGGATATCAGCATCTTTTGTCTATTGCGGAAGATTCCATGAAAGTAGTTTGTGAAATCAAAGGTGATCTGCTGCCTTTACTGTTGAGTGGGATGTGGTGGAATGGACGGGGGTCTACCGCTCTGGCTGTTGACTATGTGTTTAAACCATTGGATTGGAATGTTCATCTTGAGGATTGACAAAATAGAACGAGGATCTACCACCAGGCTCATAAACCCCATGCAGAGCTAAAAGGTTCCACTCAAGGGTTACTGCACAGGATCTACTATTCTGCCTGTGGACCCTTGGTCAATGCTATCAAATACCTACCTCAAGTTCCAATCCAAAGGTCTTTTCAGAGGGCTGTAGACCCTGGTTCTATTCTTGCACGTCTTTTGTTGGAATGCATATTCTTTTGTTGGAATGCATATTATAGTTTTAGATGTTGTTTATAATATGCGAATTACAACCTATTCCGGTGACTGAGTAACTTCTCTTCCTTCAAGCAGATGACAATATTCTAGTGTGCTGATATGATACTTCACAAGGGGGAAAGCTAAAGCCTGAGGCATATGGATCATAATTACATATATAAATGGCATGGCTGTACTTGTGGAACACATCAGGATAACTCCAACAAGGAGATATCCTTGGTGAATACTGACTCAACTCTGATGATTGTGGCCTAAATATATATATTGTGGATGGCTTGGATCATCTGGTTCAGTAAATTTATGGCCTAGGAGATCTCAGAAGTGGGATTCATCATATGGTGGGTCTTGCATCCTGCATGTGTGCCACATGCATGGCTTGGAATTTTATTAATTATGGTGTAAAATTTTAGAAGACCAGCCATGCTGTATTGAGCAAATGCTGGGTAGCCAACAAACAACACATACATAAAATGAGCGTGGCTGAAATGTGGATATTGAAATGGATGAGTGGCAAGACTAGAAAGGATAGAATTAGGAATGAATCCATTCGTGGGAGCTTAGGTGTAGCATGAATAGGTGATAAAATGAGGGAAAGTTGATTGAGACGGTTTGGATATGTGCAATGAAGACCAATGACTGTACCAGTGAGGAGGAGTGAGACAATGCAAGTTGAAAGTGCTACAAGGACTAGAGGAAGGCCAAAATTGACCTGGGTTGAAGTAGTAAAGAGGGACATGACAGCTTGTCATTTAATGGCAGATATAGCCCTAAACAGAGCGGAATGGCGGAACAGGATTCATGTAGCCGACCCCAAATAGTTGGGATAAGGTTGTTGCTGTTGTTGTATGGTGTAGAATACTCAAAGACTTATCATCCCTCTAGAGTAACTAGGGAAGCAAACTTGAGAAATAATTGTTGATAATCTAGTATTGCTAGTTGTCAAACTCAGTTTGATATGCAGTAAGTAAAGGAATCAAGTGGAAAATTGCATTGTTATGCGTTTAATTAATTTATTAATTTACTTTCTCTACAGAGAGCTCATATTGGTTGGTTAAATTGGAAAGCTAATTTTTACTCTTTGAATTTTGCAGAAATTGGATCCTCGAAGTTCTATAGGCTTGATGATTCCAAGGTTTTAGCTTGGTTGTGCCATAAGGTATGCCTTCCTCTGTTTATGTTATTTTAATGCTTGTATATGTTAATACACCAGAGTCCACTGGTTTATCTTGTGGAAAGCTATCAACTTTATGTGAGTAAATCTTTAGAAAGTGAACCTCATTAGCTACTGGCAAAAATATAAAAGTGCCAAAAACTATAAAGGATGACGTATAGACTAAGTTTTATAGAACATAAGTAGAATATTTAAAGGTTTGAAGCCTCAGCCATGCCATACTCATGGCACACATAGGTGGTGGGTTTCACCTTTAAATAAGTTTTATTGGCAATCTCCTTAAATTGTCCTGATCATATGCTCCCAAGCATCCCTTCTATCAATATGATTATTGTTATTTTGGGATTGATTTGGCCATGGCCACAAAAACTCTTCCACTGCTTTGCATTTCTTGCTCAAAGATTTGATATCTTTCATATCATTTGTATATGCTTCTAATAGGGGTGCACTTAGGATTTGTATGAAATTGCCATCAGTTATATTCCATTCAAGGCAGATGGTCACATTCAGTTTCTCATCTTCTCTTTCCTCACTGCAGGTACACTTGTTAAAACAGACACTACCCACACTAGACAAAAACTATGCTGTTCAGGATGAGAAGGATACATGTATGGGCTCTGTGAGAAACTTCTCAATGCTGGAACATAAAAGCTTTTACTCTGGGTTTAGACCATAGTTCCAGGGAAGCTTGGTACAAGGTGGGAAGCTCGATTGGGAAGCTAATTCCAAACAGCTTTCCCAACTAGTGGGAAACTCGTTTTCCAAACGTGGGAAGCACAGTGAAGTGATTTGGAAAGCAAGTGGAAGCGTTTGGAGAAAGCGAATAAAAACGTTTGTAGAATCGATTGGAAAATAATTATAAGAAACAAAACTATTTTTTATTTAATGTAGACCCTATATTGCTGGTGTTGAAAATATTATCTATAAACTTTGGTAATGATTTTCTAGAGAAAAAAATGATTTAGTATTGATTTTATTATTTATATTATTTTATTCCAATCCAATTAAAAAGATTTAAATCTGATGGTTTTTATACAAGGTATTTAGTTTGATTCTAAGATGTTAGTTATTTACAAAAAATCTCATGTATGATAAAATTTAAGATATGGTTGGCCTTACTAATAACAGTTAGTTTGCATATTGATCTATATATCATGATTTTTTGTTACTTACATAGTATAGGTTTTAGGTTTTTTACTACTTTATTAAGTTTATTCACTTTATTGTACTGTAGTTGAAATTGTTGATTATAAGTTATTGTTATTTACTTTCTATTAACAATCAATTATTGTACAAGTACTTATTGGTTGTAGACTTCTTTTTATCTACTACCTACTCGTAATCACTTATTCATCTATTATTTTCATTTCATAACATTTTTTTTTTTAATGGTTTGAAGTTACTTCCAAATTGCACTTGCTTCCTAATCGCTTCTTATCCATTTTCCTAATGTTTCTTTATTGGTTTTCGCTTCTCGCTTCCCAAGTATTTATTGAGCCTCGCTTCCTGCTTCTCGCTTTCGCATTGCTTCTCACTCTGGTAACTATGGTTTAGACCGACCATCTATGGGTCTCACAGGCTCTCATATGCCAAAATTGACCTAATCAGATTATCTGCATTGTCTGAATCAATCACATCGGACAGTCTGAATGCACAGTTGTGAGACAAGCTAAGAGATCAATTTGACAGGGTCATTCATCTGGGTCACTTTGTGGCGTAGGTGATCAACATGGTGGGATGCGTTGAATGGTGGATCATGCCCCATATGTGTGGACCATGTATTTGCCACTGGTTAACACTCCTTATGGATACCTTTCCTTTGCTCTTTTTAAAGTTTATCTGTATCTAATAACCATGCCATCTCTGTGCAACGGCAGTCATAGGTTAAATTGACATCTTTGTCCTTTCTATTGTAAAGAACATTTAAAGGCCAATTATTGATCCAAAGAATAATATTCGTAGATGAGGAGAAAGTAGAACAAATGTAGCACTCAACTTGGTTTATAGAATGTGGATCCGTTTTACCTCTTTTACTGAAATGTCCTTTACAAGTTTCACTTCTCCATGGTGCAGTAACAGATGCTGTCACACTGTTAGGGGAGTATTTGAAGGATGAGCCTTGGTTGAAGCTCTTATGTAGTCATCTGAAGTAAGACCTTGAATTGTTGAATTTACCTGCTCTAATACTTAACTAAAATTTCAAATGGTCATTTTGTTTCAGTTTACATTTCTACCAGTACAGGAGTGACTGGAACAACATTGTAGAAGCTTTGAACATGTATTTTACAGGTTTGAATTGAATTCTAACTTTTGGAGTATTTGCAGGTTAGACTTACAAGAGGCAATTAGGAAAATATCAGGTCATGAAATCCTTCCATCTCCTCTAGAGAGTACCCTGGAGTCTTCTAGTCCCCAGCTGGTAGGTATATACTGTTTGTTTATATAATGGTATTCTTTTTTTTCCTTTTATTCCCCTTTGTCTCTTGGTACCATTTATGGATCATTATCCCATTATGTCTTCTTGAACGTTGCAATAGGCATGGACTTTGGTGTTCATTTTCAGTTTTACTTATATAAAATTATCATAAAATCTTAAGCAGACCTAGCCTGATCAAACCCAAGTTTCCGTTGGGGTGGGTTCTTTAGATTAATCCTTGGTCAGCCCAGTTATGGGTTAACTTTTCCCTTCTTATGGTCGTGCTTGGGTTGATCTGACCTGCCAGAGCTGCATCTAAGTCATATTGCTTCAATTGTCCATACTCTAATATTTGATTCCCTTCATTGTCCTAGTTGACATTTTCATCAATCTGTTTTTTAGGTAAAAGGTGGAAGTGACAAGAAAACTTCAAGTGCTGCAAAACCGGCAAAGAAGATGAAGATGGAGACGGGCTCACAAAACATCAAAGACATGTTTTTCAGGGTCACGAGAAAAAGGAGTTGAATAAAATTTGCAGGGAGAATGGGATGTATTCGAAAGAATCAGATCATCAACTCCAGTCTGGATAATCAAGACACATTATATTTTACTGACTTAGCCATCTCTGACACAAGCATCTGTGCTGCTGTCTTAGTAAATGGGTTGTACATTATCTCAACTTTGATCCATTATTGGTTTGAATTGATAAACTAAATTAAGATAAGATGTATTTTTATAATTTAGATGTGATTTGCTCTCAAACTCAAGCACCAGGGAAAAAAAATTGAAGCTATGCGTACCATTCTTGATGCCTAGTATCCGCAATCTCTGGTTTGATGGTTGCAGTCTAATCTATTAATTCTCAAGATAAAGGATTTGAATCAAATGTTTTTGCACAGGGAGTTTGGGGTTTAGTGATAATCACTCTACTGCCAAACAAATAATTCTTATTGTGAACAAGGATAGTGTGCCATGATATCTTGATTTTGTTTAAAGATGATCTTTTTGATGCAGCCTAAAACATGTGTCCTCATATAGTGATGCACTTGGAAGAGGTGAGTTGTGTGGGATCGTCTAATTAAGTGGGTGCTTGGATAAGTATAGCTCTTTGGAAAATATAGTTGCTAGTATGGGAAAGATGTGTTTTTGTTTTTCTTGTAGGAATGTCTTTGATTTCTAATATTCTATGTTGGGTTAATGTCTTGAATTTAATGCGAGATGTAACCCAGATGACGATCGGATAAAAACCCGAAATTAGGGGGAGGGGGGGTTTATAAGGGTGAAGCCCTGACCAAAATTTTTGGACTTGTATTCTTGACCTGATTTGGGGTCTGGATCCAAGCCGTAGAGAATTGGGTTTTGGGGGATTTATATTTAAGGTTTCTCAATTTTTATGCTGCTGCATTGTTCATTGTAATCTTGATTTTTCGATCATAATGAAATTGCTGTCGATCATTGTGTATCTCTCTCCATTTTTGTCCATAAGCTTCAAGCCGAACAACGTAAATCATCTTCTTTGTGTCAATGGTTTGGCTCGATTTTTGGATAGCTTTGTGCTTTTTGTTGGTTAATCCTTTGTTTAGAAAATATCCACCAAAGTGCAAGAACAAAAAGGCACGTAAGTACTGTGGTGAAATTGAGTCCTCTCTATTAGTATTTGGGTGAGTGCATTCCCCAATCATTTTTCATCTTCAATTTCCATCATTATTTTTAGCTTATATCATTAATAAGAAAGTTAAACTTTGATCACATTTTTTCTTCTTTCCTTCTCAAGTCTTGAGCATTTGAAAGAGTGGAACTTGACGCTTCTAGACAAGTGGTTATGGAGATTCTCCAATGAAAGAGGTAGCTTATGGCATTCCACAATTTTGATTAAGTATGGTTGTCATCCTTATGAATGGGATGTTAACTCTTCTCTTTTTTACCTTATTTTTTGATTTGAAGAAATATTATCTCTTTATTCTATTCATTTTTTCCTCATACCCGGTTCTATGTGGGTGCTGGTATGTCTATTAAATTTTGGTCGGATTTATGATGGAGGGATCTTTGTCCCTCTCATGTTTTTCTAAGAATTTTCAAAATTTCAAAAAATATAGAGGCTAGGATTTCAGAAGTCTTTTTTTGCTCTGATTTGGGTCTTTCTTGGAATCTAGCATTATCTAGGGAATTATGTGATTGGAAAGTGGATATGATGGAGAATCTTCAAGTTACTTCTCAAAGATGTCTTCCTCTCTAATTCTTTCTAAGACCAAAAAATTTAGGTTGTAAATTCTTTAGAAAATTTGGGTGTTAAGTTTTTCAGGGTATTTTTTTTTCAAGATCCATGTTTATTTCGTTGTTAGATCCCATAGATCTCATTTATTCATTCCCTGTCACCAAAATTTGGAAACCCCCAGTCCTTCCTAGGGTTAAAGCGTTCTCTTGGTTAGTGGCTCTCAACCGTTTCAATTCCATGAATATCTTGCAAAAGAGAAGACCTTATTGTTTTTATCCCCTAATTAGTGTGTATTTTTCAATAAGAACGAGAAAACAACTAATCATATTTTTCTTCATTGCAAATTGCAAATATGTTAGAAATATTTGGACTTATTTTTTCCGTGGAGTTAATCAGCTATGAGTGATGCCTAATGAAGTGGTGGACTTTTTTTATAAGTGGAACGCCTCGGTCTTTGGTGAGAAAGAAAAGATTTTTGGATTGTTTAATCTAAAATGTGATTTGGAATATTTGGAAGGAAATGAACATAAGGATTTTTGAAGGTAAAATCCTTTTTCATGATGGAAATGGTTGATCATATTATTAGGAAGGCTGGGAGTTGGATATTTGTTCAAAAAAAATTTCAAGAATTATCTCAATCTTCTTTTCTAGAGATTGGGTTCCTTCAATTTCTTCCCCCATTCTTAAAAGAGAATTCTATCATTTCAAATTGGATTCCTCCTCTTTCAAAATTCTTAAACTTAATTTTGATGGAGATCCTCAATTGACAATCTGGATCATAATAGTTACGACGGGGTGATCCAAGACCACCTTGGGAAGATGGTTTGCATCGTGGCGGGGCTTATTCTGTTTGGGGACTCCACAAAGGGAAAGTTGTTGGGAGCTTATCATGGGTTTGCAGGAATTAAAAAAAAATTACAGGGAAAAGCAAAGGCTAGGTGAAAGGCGATTTCAACGTTGTGATAGGTTGGGGCTTGGATTTCACTTTAGGTTCTTAGTTGCATGCTAACATCATTCACGAGATTCGGGTTCTTGTTTCGTCTTAGATTACATTTCAAAATCCCAGAACTCTACGGTGGAAAAAGTTGCAAAATGAGCTGTGGGCTTGATGATGTTTTTATTTATGCAATGCCGGATATATTAATTGGTTCGTTTTATAACCGTGGTTTTCTCTTCTTTGTTCTTAATAAATCCGTTGTTTATCCAGAAGAAAAAGTCTTGGCTTCAAAATCTAATTATCAAACAGAATTCTCGTTAATAATGACGAGGGGAGACTAGCTAAATTAGAATAATCGTACTGCTTCCGTCGACTTGGATGCCGACAAATCTCAAGCAAATTATGGAAAACAGGTTTATGAAGGCTCCCGAGATTCAATGCTGGCACGCTTCCTTGCGCAATCAACCCAGAGGTTAACTGTCTCCATGTCTGCACCTCGTCCTTGTCTCTGTTCACTTGGCTTTGATTTTATTTAGTAATTAATTCTTATTTCCAAGAGCTCTCACCACATATCCTAATGGAACACATGTTAACGAGACGCTATCCAGTTGCTTTATGTGGGAGTTTGATGAGCAAGCAGTTAGTTTACTACAATCCAATTTTTCTGATTGAGGACTCTACAAATGTTTTCTGGACAACCATGAATTCGCAAGATTTGGGAACTAAATATTGGATCACATTAACAACATATGAACCCCCGACAAGCAAACTAGCAAAGCTTAACCTACAAATCTACATTCTACATTAGCAAGTGGAAACCCCTGGCTATAATGGCCTCAAAAAGCTCCTCTCCACTTCTTTAGTTGCAGTCCTTCAATCAAAATCTTTCCATTGCATTAGCCTTCTCTCCATTTCCCCATTTTAAGATATGGTGACTTCGACAGTCTTGGACTTGGGTGGTGGCGGGAGCTTCTCCACCGTCACAGTCAGAACGCCATTTTCACACTTAGCAGAAATGGCAGACACATTAGAATTCTCCGGGAGCCGGAACTTCCTCATAAACTTGGGTGGAGCTCTCCTCTCGAGCCGTATGTATTTGCATCCTTCTTCTTCCCCATCTTCACGCTTCCTCTTCCCACTAGTCCTGATCACCAAAGTGTGCTCGTCCTCCACCGTCACCTGTGCACCATTCCCCTCCAAACATCAGAAACAGAGACAAAGAGAAGCTTCTGACAACAACCCAACACTCAGAAAATGTATGGAATGGAAGCAGGAAAGCTTACCTGAATGTCGGTTTTGGAGAGCCCAGGCACGTCCATGTAAAAGATGTACTCCTTTGGGGTGTCAAGAACGTCGACGGGAATGGTCGTCAGGCCTTTGGCGTCTTGGGTATCTTGAGACCGTGCAGGGAACATCAATTTCTCGATGCCGTCAGGGAAATTGAGCAAGTGATTCATGGCAGAAGCCAAATTACCGTTAAAAACAGTTGAATCTGCAACTGGACTCATCCTCAAGTTCCAGAAGATTTGCCTTCTGAAACCAAAAATTGATGCAAAAAACCAGTTAATTATAACCATAAACAACAGAGAAAAAGAAAAACGAAATCCCCAAAATTTTAAGGGGGGAAATGAAATCCAAACCATCACTTATTAGAGTTATGGTACTAACTATTCACTAAAACTCTTCCCAGAAACACCAAATTTAAGAGATTCATGGTTAAGCTACAGATCTTACCTTTGAAGCTCTTCGTGCGTGCAGAATCGGTACGAAATTCTTCGATAGCAAATGATCAATTAAGTCAATGGATGGATCGATGACTGGAAAGAGGTTGGGAGCAGAATCGGATTTAAGAGCAGAAGAGGAAAGTTCTCGAGTGAGAGAGAAGCGTTCCCGCCCGAACAATCCAGAAGAATCCCAACTTCGCAAAAAGGGATTTTTAAGAAGTGCCACCCATTTGCTTCCTTGCATTATTTCATACACGTAGCATCACCAAGGGGGTGGCGTAGAGAATATCAGCCAGGAGGTAACGTGGGGGGACCCATCCATGAGGCCATCTCGTGCGTCACAGAGGGGGGGAGTCACAGAGGATATCAGGCCGGGATTTCTCTTGCCAGTATACGGGGTCCATGCAGAGCGGAGGCCTAGAACGTTTCACATCTTGGCTATGTATCTGAAATCCTCTACGCCACCCCCCTTGTGAGCCACTCAATGGCCACACAAGGGGGAATCAACTCAATTTTTGAGATGTTGATATCAGCCACTACGGGGAATCTTAGTAGGGGCGTGGTGGTGTCATAGACCCAGTCGTGGAAGAAAAATGATTTGATCAGCGTAAACCGTTAAGTTCAGGATTGGTGTTCGAAATTTGGAATCTAGTTGTGAATTCACTCGACCAGATAAAGAAATGGTTAGCCAATGTCACTGATCATGGGTGGCTGTCGCATTGATCTCTCATTAGAGGTTTGGGGTCAAATCAAATGGTTAGCGGGTTGGATTCGTGTCGTGTCAAGTTAAAGATATATGACTAAATGGGTCAACCCAAACACAACTCATTTATAAATCGTGTCAAAGCAGGTTGATTTGTTTGCCCAAAACATGATTACAGTAAGCCCTAATCCACTAATTTCATGTGGGATTTGCAGGTCGTGTATCCTAAGGGTGGCAATTCATGTTGGTGGGTCATGTCGAGTTAAGGGTATACAACTATATGGGTCAAATTGAACAAAATGGGTTGACCCGTTATGACCCATAACACAATTACAGTAAGTTCTAACCTGCTAATTTCATGTCAAGTTTGTGTCGGGTTCACAGGTCATGTCAAATATTGCCACACCCAGCCGAATCCTCTCAATAGCATTCTGTAGTAGTTTTGATATTGGCTGTCCTACTAGCCGTGTGGTGAAGAAGATTGTATCCACTTGTATCCACTTCCCCCCTTGTCTGCTAACCTCTACTAGGGGTCAAGGAGATGGGCACATCAGCATCAAGTGATTTGCATCCCCCCCCAAAAAAAAAAGTGTAAATCACTTTCGGCGCTGATGTATCCACTCCCTTGACCCTCAGCGGCACTAAAAATTAGGTGAGAACAAATCTTGTGAGAACTGTGAAAACGGCATCAGGGTGCGGACACATCAATGCCAAAAAGTGATAAGTGCCCCCCAAAAAGTGCAAATCACATTTCGGTACTGATGCGTCAGCCCCTCTGGTGCCGTTGTCACGGTTCTCACAAGATTCATTTGCACATAATCCAAGCCCCTCAGTGGAGGTTCGCAGACAAGGAGGAAGCAGACACAATCTCCCCTCGCCGTGTGGGTAAGATTACAAATTGGGCTGGGGTTGTCCAAGCCCGACATCTTTGACCTAAAATTTGAGACAGGCTATATTAATTTCGGTTTGGTTAAGTTTGTGTCCAAATTTTAAGTCAATTAAATATTGGTTGAGTTCGGTCAGATCTCGACCCAGTCCGAAGCTCAAACTCAAATTAAACTTGGTTAAAATTTGGCTCCAACTTAATTAACTTGGTATGCACTCAGTCCAAACATATCTAAACCCAGTCCATGGGCTGTTAGGTTTGGGTTGGCCCAAACTCAGTTTATTCTCAACCTACGGGCTGGTCATCCTAAACTTGGCCCAAAGCCTGCTTCAAAAAAATGGGCCAAATATGGCCTGGACTACTGTACTTTGGAACCAAGTATGGGCAGCCCTTGGCCTGGCCCAACTTGCAACCCTAGGTGTGGGTCCCAAACATTCACAAATGCGTCTCAATTTCTCACATCCCGTGCAGGGTTATCCACAATCCAATCCACTGGAAACAAGCAGAACACCCTTAAGAATCAAGATGCTTTTTCCCTGTTCTTGACCCAAGCACTAGCCTCTCGAAACCACTAGTGCATAAATTATCAATGTAGAGCCAGGAAGGAAATTGGGATTTGAGGGTGTTTATTTAAACTCCTGAATATATCTAACAAAAGACACTATGAAGTCTACACTTTTCTCATCTGTGGTTAAAAGAATTGGAAATGGGACAGGGTTAGTGAAGCACCATGAATCCTTAGCACTCTCTTTGCTCATCTCTCTCTCTCTCTCTCTCTCATCATCTAAACATTTTAGTGTTGCCCTTATTCTTGTTTAAAGTGAATCAGGTTTTGCATGTGGCCATTCCAAATCGGTCACATCGTTTCACCACATAGCTAAAGGCAACTCGAATCATCTGTAGGCTGGCCTACAGGCCAGCCCTGTAGGCCACCGCCTAAAGACGACATGTGTCTAACCTTTTAACTCTTGTTATTTGACCTTAGTTACAACTAACCATAGTCAAACCTGGTTACAAACCAAGGTTAGGTCATTGATTTCACCTCTATTTTTTTTACTTTTTTTTTTTACAACATAAAGGTTTCTCTAAAACCGTAAGGTCTTCACCGGCAACCATAACCACACCGGTGATTGGAACTATAGTCACCGTCAACAGAAACGAACATCATGAATGCAGAACTTCCAAAATTTATAAAATATAGACATGAGATTTCAATCAACTGTGTTCTTTTCAATTTAATGTTATGATAAATGCATTACCAATTAACAGACACAAATGAATGATGCTTCTAAAGTATTGGCAGTAATCTTTGAGAGTCTTC
>JAOXJP010206378.1:0-11967 GCA_025762735.1 Platanus orientalis
AAGGCGGGTATTTGGGGTGCCTAACACCTTCCCCAAATGCAACTAAACAACTTACCCTAAATCTCAGGAACTCAAACAAGTACAAAGAGTCAAACCCTAGACCTCTAGGTCTAGACTTCTCCTCTTCACCCGAAGAGGAGAATCAATGTCCAACTCCATCGGTTAATCCCAAGTTGGTGGCGACTCCAAGAAAAGCCTAACCCTCTTATAAAAGGGTTAGCAACCTCTCACGCATCGGCCTCAGGTGCCGAAGAGTGGACCCAGAAACCACGGGCGGGCGGGGGCATCTGAACCCCTCCCGAATGCTGATGTCCACACTTGGAAAAAATTGTCATTACCTACCCTACTCGCTTTAAAGTTATCTACCTCGAGTCATGCCCATACTTAGTCAAATTCATCTTTGTTTTATCCTTACTCGCTTAAGGATTAGATACCCTGAGAACAGTCATACTTAGAGAAATTCGTCACTAACTATCTATATAATCTTAGGAGTCCTTATCGTGGCCTACCCTAATATGCCCCAGAAACTCGAGAAGAAACATAATCACTACGTCACACATCCATACTTACAAAAAATTAAGGTGAAAAATAACAACAAGAACAGAGTGTACAAAGGATGGGGAAAAAAAGAGACTTCATTCACATGACAAAAGATTAAAATAATAAAAACAAAAATGAAGAAAATAAAGAAAGATAAAAAGTACTTTTACACCTAGGGGTTAGCATCCCCCAAGGTGGCACCTCCTAGGGTAGCAACCCCGACTTCCTTGGCCAGTCCTCGGCCAATCCTCTGGCCACTCCTTCCATGCCCCCTCCTCCTTCCCTTCCATTCCCTCCTTGTCCCCTTCCTCCTTATCAGGGACAAAGGTGAAAATTTTGTGATCTAGGAACGCCTTGGTAACCATCTCCTGGAAGGCCCCAAACCCTTCCAAGAAGCACCCAACCTTGACGACCTCAAAGGCATCGGAGGCTAGGTATTTGGTAGTCACCATTTTGATAGCCCTCTCCCTCTCCTCCTCGACCTGGATCCAAGTAAGCTCTATAGCCTCGACCACCTTTTTATTTACCGCCTCCTTGAGGGTCATAGTGAAGGAATCCTTGACAACGAGCTGGTGGTTCCTCTTAACCCCGAGCTTATCCCTAGCCCAAGCAATCTCTATCTCAGCCGACCATAACTGCCCAGTCAACTGCTCGGTGTGGGCCCCATTCTTTGTAATCCAGGTAGTTATATTGGTGTTGGAACCCTTGGTTTAAGAGACCATGTCCCAAAGGGCTCGGATCTCCGCATTGGCACTCTTGTGAGTAGCACCAAGCTTACTTTTAGCCTTAACAACACAATTCTAGAGCTTGCCTCAGACCTTCTTTCTTGTCTTGAACCTCTGGATAGAGGCTACCATCAGGGCCATAGTCTGACAAAATAGACATGGAAAAATAAGTCAGCATAGACACACAAACGATAAAAGAGAAAAAACAAAAAATAAGGGGGGAGAAGAAGAAGATTACTTTAGCCGGATAGTGCATCATCTCCCGGTGGAGCACAGATGGGCTTAAAGATTTTAAGGACTCGAGGTCCTCGGGGGGAACGCTCCCCCAAAAGATAGTCTGCCCTAGGGCTTGGCTTAGACAACCAGGATGAGTGCCTGGAAGAAGACTTTCCCCCCTCTAGGGTCAAGGACGAAAATGCCCAGGTGGTGGCTGCATCAGAAGTCATTGCCACCCAAGAGGAAGAAGACATTGCGACCGTGGCAGAAGGAGGAGCGGCCTTTGTAGCTGGGGCAATCTCGAGGGGAGCCGCCACTTTACCCTTGATGGTTGGGCGTGGAGGCGACCTGATAGTCTTCGCCTCTAAGTCCACAATGGGAATGGGGATCTTGAGATCCAAGGGTGGTGCTGGTTGGGCTAGCTAGGCTAGTTGCTGCCTTGGGGACTTGAGCCTGGGAGGGCCCCCCGTTAATGAAGTGTCGCTTCCATTTCTTTGTAGACACGGCCACCCCCTAGCTTGCTACCCTATTTTCTTAGGCCTGAGCCAAAAAATTCTTATTCAGCTTCATCTTTGCACAGTAAGACATACTTGAGATCAAAAATTAGTCGTACACAAAAAAAAGAAGGCAAAGAAAAGTAGAAAACAGAGAGAAAGGGGGGAGAAAGAGAAAATGAGGCTAAACTAAAGATGACACACAAAAAAGGAGGATGAAGGGAGATACTTGGGTTAGGGCCGAACCCACACGTATGAAGGTGCTCGGGAGTAATAAGATCAAGGTAGGTGTGGGTCGGGTGATTCATGACCTCCCGGATTCGGCCCTCCTCCTCGAGGGATAGCTCGCTTACTCTGAGACTAACACAAAAAGAAACGTGTAAAAAGAAAGAGAAAATGAGAAGACTACAAAAATAATGAATAAATATACAAAAAATAGTGACTCACCTATAGGGCTGATGAGGAATTCCTAGCCCTGATTAAACCTCATGAAGGGGACCTTCCCTATGGGGTACTCCCAAGCTTCGCCCGAGATAAAGAAGTATCAACTCCTTTACCCACTATTAGAGCTTGGGATACCGGTCACTAGAGTTGTAGTCAGGTCCCGGCTAGCAAAACAAAACCACCCTGGCTCCTGCTCTTTTAGGCAGTAACAGTGAAAAAACTCGTTAAGGGTAAGGTGAGCTTTCCCCTTAAATATTAACTCCCATAGGATCATGCATCTTATGGTTATCCACCAGGTGTTGGGCATCAGTTGTCCCAGCACCAACCTGAGGCAGAATATTAGCTCTCTAAAAAATGAGGGAATCTGAAAATGAAGACCCGCCAGAAGGGCCTACTAGTACAACACCACGCTACCGGCAAAAGTCTTGAAGGCTTAGGTATCCCTGGGGGTAGAAAGAATGGCTCCCTTAGAAATGGAGAATATAAAATGAAACCGAGTTGGGGCTCACTCCCCTAACTCGAAGGCATAACTGGCATTAGTGAAATCCTGTTCGGGGGCAATCTCCCCCACTGCTGTCTAAACGTTGGATGGAGCTTACCCACTGACCTGCTCCATAGGGTTTTGCTAGACCTCCAAAAAGTCATTAGTGCCATCGAACATCTGGTTAATGGTATCCCTAGACACCATGGGTTTACAAAGGGGAAATAAGAAAGGAATAGAAAGTAAAGTTGTTGGAAAAAGACAGGAACTAAACTAACCAACAAAAAAGGAATGTAAGCTAGGGGCTAATAAACAATGACACTACAATAAAATAAAGAACAAACTACGAAATGGAAATGAGGTACCTGGAAAGAAAATGGATAGAAGAAAAATGCTGGAGACGGTAAAGAACAAGTGCCCAAAGGTAAGAATAGCACCGGGGATGGTGAAGAGCGAATGTACAAAGGTGCAATGGGTGTCGGAAGCAATAACGACCAAATGCTGGGAAGTAGTTGGATTTCTGGAAATTTCCAAGAGAAGAATGCTAGTGCAGAGAATGGTGGAGAATGATGAAGAAGCCAAACCTTAATTCAGGGTAGAGATTTATAGGCAACCCTAAGTAACCCCAACCCTACACATGTCGTACATAAGGGGGGCTGCAAAATTAACCCGAGAGATGAAGTGATGCACGAATCTTGAAACATTTAAGGGATTTAAACACAGCCATCCGATGGCCTAAGGAGCTGCAAGAGACACAATGCTTGACATGACTTGTAACTAGCATAGTCACATCCCCTTGGTTGCTGAGGCACATTAAATGTGAAACCATCATTGATGCCTACCCCTAATTAATGCCACCTTAGTAACTGAAAAAGTGAGTAGCATGTGCCAAAACGGATGCTAACGGTCTCAAATAGTTTACATTCCTGAGCCACATAACCCTAGACTTAAGAATGAGGGGGGTAGCTAACAGGGAAAGATACCGAGGTCCCTATAAATAGACCTTGATAAAATCGTAGAGCCTCGACCCTAAAAAAATTAGCCCAGTGAATCCCCAAGGAAACCAACCCAGAGAGGAAACCAACCTGGGGAACATTCCTAGTCCCACAACCTAAAAGAAATTGAGGCCACCAATGGGAGGCCATGCTACTCAACAACCATTTGACACCCAGGTTTACATAAAGAGAGCCGAGTCACTCACTCCACCCTTCAAGACCTGACATTCTGAAATTCTTAGAATCACTCCCGGAGCATTGCATAAGCCACCCAATGCTGAACAAGGAAGTCGTGACCATGATAAGCATTAGATTTCCAAGAGTCCTTACCAGGCAAGAAAGGGTAAAGACCCAACTTTCCATATTTGGAAATAAGAACAATGCAAAAGCTGTTACCAAGAGAGAATATCCTTTATAGCTGACCTGACACATTGAGAAAATGACAAAAAAAATAGAAGAAGCAAGGGGAGAGAGGAATGTGGGGGAGGAGGCAGACTGTATCTCCTTTGATATGTTACTACCCAAGCCTATAAATATTGACAAAAATCTATTCACCAGGTATGAGAAACAAGAAACCCTAATTTGAGTTAAGCATTCTACTATCCCCACCATCTGACTTGACCATTGGAGAGTTAGAGGTTGGCACCCCACCGGTGTCTAGCACCTTAACTCTTCCTAGGTGCTGTGCAGGGTCCATTCCGCCAGAGATCTAGGCCTGTTGTGCGACCACTTAACTAGTGCAAAGGCACCCTCAGTTCCAAACACCATCATGAGTAATAACATATAAAGATATATGTCAATTAGGAAATTCAATTCCCTTAATAAATGTCTTTTAGAAGCCCGATTTATAATTATAATTTTAGAAATGATTGCTTCACTTAAGAGTGATTTAAGAATTTTAGTAATTACCTCTTAAAGGCTAATATTCAATATTGATCTCAATTAAATCCCTGCTAGCAAGTATAGACAAAGGTCTCAGAGATTTTCCCTTAGATATGCACTTTAAAGAGTATTAATTAACACTTATGTGGTTGCCTCTATGAAGGCTAATATTCCAATTAATACCACAAGTAAACTAAGCTCCAATCAGTCAAGTTCTAACACCTAGCTTTAATATTTACACAAATACAAAACCAAGTTTTTATTTACCTCTTTGCAGCTCTAGAACTTGGAACTTTTGGCAATTTGTAGGTTTGAAACCCTAGTGCACGACCTTCTTTGGTTTGATGTACTAATCAAGCACAAGAGAACGTGGGTAGACTTACCTAATCACTAAAAATGATAGATCACTCTTTTTACTTGCACAACCACAAACCCTAGCTTGTTCTTCAATGAGTTTTTCCAATAGTGTGAACATAGATCCAAAATGAATAGCAGGCTTATTTGATTCAAAGGTTTGATTACTATTTATAGAGTTTTACAAAACCTAATTGAGTAGATATGCAATGGTCATAATATCCCACAAAATAGAAGGTTTTCATGTAAAATCAAGTCTAAAATTTGAGATTCCCGATCTAGGATCGATCCTATAGTCTTAGGATCGACCTTAGGTGTAGCCTTAAGCGAAACCTAAGATTTTATATCTTAGGATCGATCCTGGGTTTTCTGGGATTGATCTTAGAAGTTGATTCTGGATCTCCATAAATGCATATTTTGGCTCTTTAGCCTATGCTCTTTCTCCTAGATGTTGTAGTATCATTCCAAACCTCTTGGGAGCTGCCCAAGTGGCCTTTGCATCCCTCTCTTTGGTTCATTATATTGATTTTACATATATTTCTTTTTTATGACCAATTATGAGTGAGTCTAATTCTCTAAGTCCATGGGTGGTCTTCTAAACTCATCTAGGCTGGGTTTGGTCAAACACACTCACACCACACTTTACCTTTGCATACATGGATGGCTTTAGAGGATGAGTTGTTGAAGCTTGTGTTGTAGTGATTGAGACTTATCTTGATAAGCATGATGTTCTTGTCTCTTTCAAGTATGTCCATCTTCAGTCTTCAATGTAGTAATTTACATGACTTAAGACTTTGACTTGGACTTACAAACTTATAATGATATAACATTACAATCATGACAACCTACTACAAACTCAACTACTTAATACCCTTTTTGTGCATGAAATTGATAATATACTCAACACAATGGTGTTTTATGCTTTAGCTATGCACTTTGTTTTCAAGATTGCATTATACATTACTATTTTAAAATGATTATTCTTGTCCTATCCTTTTACATTGTATGTTTTATATCACCTCTTATGAGCCTGTTAAGCTCACCCAATTGACACCATTTTTCAAATGAGGCTTAGTGGACAGGTGTGTTCTATGGAAGCACTTTAAGATGCGATGATGGCACAAGTGCATGCAATGTTTAGAAGTTCAGTTGATTAGTTGTTAGACTTGTACCTCCTATGTATGCATTTGACTATATTGATTTTTATTTGGCTCGATTTTTATGAGCTTGGAATTTATGGTTTTTAATTATTTTAACTATGGCATGAAAGTTTTATCTCTCCTTGAGGAAGGAGAAATGGCTTGAGACTTAATGATTTATATGATAAGGATTCATGATTATTTTCAATGCTTACCGAATTATAGAATGTATGATGTGTGTTTTATTCCATTGCATAAGTTGAATGATGTAAAAGGGAAAGGCAAAGAAGGTAAGCAATTGGGTTGCACCCAAATGAATGACTGTGAGAGAAAGCTACCAAGGTAGCAATTGGAAAAAAAATTAAGGGAAACATATATGATAAGAAGGAAAGTGTGATAAATGACACACTTCGAATGCAAGAAACGCCTCAAGAAAGAAAGAGTTTCGGGTTCAAGGTGTGACAATGTTGGTATTAGATATCTAGGTTTACAGATTCTAAAGACAATCTAAAGTGATAAATTACATAAGATGCTTGGAGTTAACTATTTACATTCAGATAAGTCAGCAAAAAACTTTCAAGCATTGATTTGTGATCTATGATTAGTGCTTATATGATTGAGAAAATCAAGAATCATAGATATGACGCGAACATTGATGGATACAACAATCTAAATCTATTGTTTCTTTGATTTTAGGGGAAAGATGGCTCCACGGAAGTGCACAAGATTGGCCTCGACCAGATTGTGATAATCTGGCCAGTGTGTTAGGAGCCATTAAGAGCTTAGTTAATGTAGTGAAGGAGCATGTGACCAATGGAAGTCAATGAAAAGAAAGTCATGGAGGGAATAGAGGATGTGATATAGAGTAGTTCTATAGGATGTGACCACTAGAGTTTGTGGGGACACCTAGTCTCATGGTTTTTGAGTCTTGGGTAATGCAAATGAAGAATTCAAAGTAATGGGTTCCTCAAAAAAGAAAAAGGTCTCCTTTTCCTTTTTCATGCTAAAGGGAGACGAGGAGCATTGGGGAAAGGCCCACCAAGGACACACTACCCATTAATTATGAGGTGCCCTTGACTTGAGACATTTCCTAGACACTTTCTACAACAACTACTTCCCAAAGAGTGTGGTATATGAGAAAGAGATAGAGTTCAAGGATCTCATTCAAGGGAGTAAGACCGTGCTCCAATATAAGGCCAAGTTCACCGAGTTGGCCCGGTTTGCTCCACACATCGTAGCAAGTGATGATAGAAAAGCTAAGAAATTCCAAAGAAGACTTTTCTCCACCATCCATATGAGGATGACAGCTGTAAGATTAAGGACCTTTGTTGATGTTGTTGAAATGGCGAAGTTAATTGAGAGGGACTATGATGATCTCATGAAGAGCAGAGACCAAGGTAAGAAGAGTCACCACGTAAGGTAAATGGCTTTGATCAAGCTAACAAGAGGAAGGCCTTCATGGGTGTTGAGGATAGGACATCATGTCCTAAGTGCAGAAAATGCACAGTGGAGCTTGCCTCTTTGCCATGGGTGCATGATTCAAATGTGGCCAGGAGAACCATCGCATCAAAGATTTCCCATTATGGAAAGAGCAAGAAATTAAGATAGAAGATGGAAAGCAAAGGCCCAAATTTCATGGTTGTGTTTATGCCATCACTGAATAGGATGTTAAGGCATCTAAACCTATGGTCACAGTTATACTTTATTTATTCCTTTCATTTCTAGTTTGTGAAATTGTGAGAAATGTTGATTTTATGCCTAAACCTTTGATGTATGAGTGATCTGTTTATACTCCCCTCAATAATAGCATATTGGTTGAGTACATCATAGCAAGAAGTAGGTCACTCAACTTTTATGAAAGAAGACACATGTTGAAAGGCTAGGGATTTAGCCATGAGACAATGAATTAGATCATACATAACCCCGGGGTAAACCAAATATTAAGGAAACTAGTCCAACACCTTAGGACAAACCATATAGATGTAGGCATCACTTAGCTAGGATGTGGGTCGAGGAGAAGTTCTAGGAACCTTTGATGGGACTAAATATGTCCTTGGCACTTCCATGGGAATTTATTTGGTGCCACAAAAAGGGTTCAAAAAAGGGGGGATAAGAAAAATAGGGATTTTTTGAAATTCATAACACATGCATTTTTTGGGGAAATGCGAATTTTTGTCTTTTAAAAGGGGGGAACCACTTCTTTCCCTCCATTCAACTATTTCGAAGTTGGGAGAACTTTGAGAGGGAAATTTCAAGGATTCCACTCCCTTCCTTTGCAAGATTTGACAATCACCTGTAAGAATCAACCATGAATGGCCAACTAAGGTAAATCCCCTACTACAAGTAGAGTAGTGAGGAATAAGACTTTGGGTCATAAACGATCTAGGGTTTTGGACCATAAGGAAGGCCTATTCGATGGCATTCGCTTCCTACAAGTCAAAAATAAGGAGATCTATGAGAAGTTCTTCTCTAAAAGAAAGTTTTTGGTTGAAAGGTTCATAGAACCTCAAGCCCTAGGGATAATGGAGATGGAGGAATGCATGGAGAGACTTGATTAGATGCCTTTCCTCCAACTAAGGGAGGATTTTTGTGAGGAAGTGAGAACTTTCTATTCAAATATGTTTGGAACGAATTTTGAGAGGTTTTTCTTCAAAACCATGGTGTCCGGTATGTTTATTTTTATCAACCTCGTTTCCATCACTGTTGCACTTAGCATCGAGAGAGAAGCCTAATCTATGGTAGAGTTTCCAATGCATGTGCTCATCTAAGAAACTCAAGAGGTCATGATTGAGTGGCTATCTGACAAGAAGATTGTTTGGGGAAACCTGTTGGCGGCCAAGGAATGTTGTCTTAAAGGCCCGATTCTTGAATAGGGTCCAATCATACAACCTATTGCCAACCCATCACCATTCATACCTCAACAACATGATGGCATACATAGTTGATTTGATCCTACAAGAAAATCAATTGATATCCCTTCTATGATCTACTACCTGTTATTGAAGGGAGGAGACAACAAAGTCTTGAGGTGAAGCCTGCCCCACCTGGTCCTAATTTCAATGATCTTGGAGAATTACAAGGTCAATTATTTGGAGAACTCCATATTTCTCAGTTAGGATGAGCCCATAACTACGAGACTCTCTTGAGGATGGATTTGGTGGAGAAACTGAAACCAATTTATCTACTAGCTCTAGGTGTCACGACTGCAAACCATGAGCTGTGGAGTGGGACCGAATCCAAATCTGTGACATTAGGTGACATGCATTGAACCCGTATCTCATGGCAGAGAAATACCGTGCCCGGAGTGTGGCAACCAAATTTCTTATTTGCATCACCTTTCATAAAAATTGATTACTTTTCTTTTAGCCATTTAAGTCCAATTAATTAGTCACATCGTAGCAGAATAATAATGACAATAGACTAAATCAAATGCAACGAAAATATATAAACATCATGTCCAAAATCTCTAAAGATTCAAAATAAAGGGCCTTAACATGCTCGTAATAGTATATACATATCCTCGCCCAAATAGGCCCATCCAAAGTACTAAAAGGAAGTACATTTCTCTCTACAATGTAGACTAAAACTGAAAGGAAAGATATAGGCTACCACACCCAACAACTCAAACTTATTCACCTCCCAAGCAGCATGAACGGTACCTATCCACCTAGTCCTCATTTGAAAGGGTGTGTCAATTGGGGTAAACTTGACAGGCTTAGTAAGAGGGTATGCACTTTATAAAACACAAAATGAAGTAAGGGAAATACAATAGTAGATAGGATGATCTAAAGTAGAGAAGAGGAAACAAAGTACATTAGTGTATGCACCAACTATGATATGTGTATATCTCTACTAAGAATCAAGTATGTTCATGCTTTGAAATGGATAAGAGACTTCAAACAAATCAAAACAGTCTGAAACAATGTATACACTATAAGCTACATGCTTTGTGCCATGTGTCATATGTTATATATCTAAATGCATGTGATGTAAGATATACATATTACATGTCACGTGCAAACATCTTCTCTAGCTGATACTGAAACCCAATGTAATGAACCCTTAAGTGGTTCCAAGTAAATTCAAAACCATATAATCCATATAGGATCTCTAACAAAATCTAAAACATGTAACCCATGTAAGTGTCTTCAACAAAACAAACATGTAACCCATATAAAAGGTCTCCAACAAAACAAAACACATAACCCATATAGCATCTCTAGAAAATCATATCGTATACAAAAAACCTATAACACCCCACACCATGACACACATATTACTATACACGTGCCACACTTAGAATGCTAACACATGTCACATAAGTTCTGTACACACATAGGACCACTTAAATGCACACATGTTGATCTGAATGTTGGCACAACTTTAGAAAAGCACCAACAAAAATGTAAAAAGAGTTTAGGAGTGAAACTTATACCTATTGATAGGCATGAAAGTTTAAAGTCTTACGCAACAAACAATAAGAGAAACAAACACTAAACAAAAAAGTTAAAGGCAATTTACGAAGCAAGAAAAAAATGGTTAAAGACATGACAAGTTCTGAATTTGTCCCAGAAAGATGGCACAAATTCATAAATAAATATGTATTAATCTTGTAAGAATCACCTTAAAAATAATATATTCTTGGAAATATCTATGTTTCTACTTTTCATGCAACAAATGGTAAGTGAATTGAAGTTTCCTAGAAGTTATGACAATTTTTCTAAAAAGTGTATTTGCCGTTTCATATGGTATGAATTAGTCAATTTTGAGGTAACTTTAAAATACACCAATAAAAATGTAGGATGAATTAGAGAGCAAGCTTTATTGATTTAGAAATATCTTGAAATCTAGTTTCCAAAAAAAAAATGATGAGTGAATCCAAGTTTTGTAGAGAAAGTTATGACCATTTTCTCATTGAGTATCTGTGTTAGAAAAATTCTGACGGGATGACGACATCAAAGCGGAAAATTTTGTACAACTGTAATTTTTGCAAAATGTTAAGGACTTTTTCACTAGAGGCCTACCTAAACATGAAATTGGGAAGTAGGGTAGCTATTTAGGCTTATAAAAACACAAAAACTCATAAGAAAGATGACCTTTTGAAAAAGTTTTGTAAGAGTAGGGATATTGAAGAGAAAGGAAGAAGAAAAGCTAGGTTTTGCAAAGATTTAGGGATTTTTCTAAAGAGCAAAGCTTGAAATGAATTTTGCATCAATCAAGAAGTATGAGATACTAAACTGACTTCATTTTTTATTGACATAGGTTCCTAGAACTAATCCAAATTGTTTTGTAAGGAACTACTCTATTTTTAATGGATTTATAACCGTTCTTCACTAATTGTAAATTGTTTTGAAAGAAGATAAATTGTTTTGTAAATTTTAAGGTTCTATATTGTTTAGATTCATATTCTATATGTTAAAAATTCTGTTGCTACAAGTTTTAATCCGATTTAAAGTTTCAAATTCAATGATTTTAAAGAGATATTTTTCTGTTTTAAAGAGCACAAGTACCTTTAGTTTTGATAATTGTTACCATATGATCATAGAGACCATTCTCTTATTTTGTAAGAACTGTATATGTTTATATGATTGATTTATGATTTGAATGTGATATATTCTTTATGATTATTGTAAAAATTTGATTGTTCCATAGTTCTGTGCTTAGGAGGATCAAACATCTATGATTTAAAGTGCTATG
>JAOXJP010206389.1:0-11967 GCA_025762735.1 Platanus orientalis
ATATATATATATATATATATATATATCCCTGTTGTATTTCTTTGAAATGAAGCTTTGTGCATTTAATATTACCATACTCCCTGTGAAATACTTTTATTGCCTATTGAAAAAGGTGGAAATGCTGTTCTTGTTTTTGCATTTGTAATACTTGAGCTGTTAACTGCAATTTGTGTGTGTCTATCCTTTAAAACAATAGCTCAAAAGCATCTGTCTATCTCAATCAACTGCAGGTGTCTATGGTGATTGGGGCGGTGCGTGGGTTGATGAGGAGTAAGCAAGTCTACCCGAAGCCTTTGCCTTGCATATAGATTCTAGTGTGAGAAGCTGAGGTCAGCTGTCATTAAATAATGCATGGTCATATGGCAGTTACCCCACAAACCCTACAAGCGAGTCAGCTAAAGCAAGGTTGGCTGCTGAGGAGGGATGGTTGGGTCTGGGTCATTATCTTGGGATTTCAGTGCAGGTGTTGCGACTTGGGGGTATTTATGGCCCTGGAAGAAGGTTTGTGTCTTAAATATGCAACATATTCATAATGCATTGTATTCTAGGGCATCTTTTTTTTTTTTCCTTTTAACTGCAACGATCTTGCATGTTTGTTAGGACTAATACACCTTGCTAGTTTCACTATACTTTTTGTATGTTGGGTTCACACTGAAAAGATTTGACTTACTTCTTTACCAAAAATACATTATAACATCCACTCATTTGTGAAAAGGCATGACATCTAATGTCCTGTAATGGTTTAAAATTCTAGTTTTTCTTTTAGACCGAAGGAAATGAGATAGAATTAATTTAAATGTTGTGAATAGTTTAACCCATACGAATGCACCTAAAGGTTATGATTTGAGTGAACACAAGAAAGGGATCAGTTTTGCAATCATATCTTGCCCTGCAACAACTGGGGAAAAAGAAACTTATTCTCCTATTTAAAATTCTCATTGGATCAATCTATTATTAGATATCCAGCTTATAAGGTGTGAACCTTACCAGCTTCCTCATTTTAGCCAGACTGCTAAGAGCTTGCTCTGTCATTTTGATTCTTTCTGACTCTATTCCCCTTTTCAACAAGAGCTGCTCCTAAATTTGCACTAGCTCTGGTTTTGTCATTGACCTTCTTGTTGACTAATCTGACCTCCCCCCCCCCCCTCTCCCCCTTTATGAATGCTAATCCTGTTTCCCTTGCAGTGCTTTGGATACAATTATCAAGCAGGAGTCTTTGTCAGAAGGGCAAAGGATGAGGGAAACTAAGCAATACACATCCCGGGTTCATGTTGCTGACATATGTCAAGCACTGAAGGCCAGTATTGACATGCCATCATCTGGGTAGGTTTCACTTATTTCTTTTAGCAAACTTAGTTTGCTTCGCTTTATGTTACCATTGGTGAGATATACCATCTTAGAAGGAAATGAGGAGATGGCTTACTGAATTTCTTGATTCCACAATGCTACCTCTTGATGATGGAAAAAGGAAAAACATGGGTGTTCTCAATTCTCACGCTAAACTGAAAATACCTTTTTAATTGGAAAATTTACATTTTTCATGGGCAAATGTCATTTCTCAATGCCTTTTATGGATTTTAACTTCTCATTCTCTCAAACCTATTAAAATGAGAAAGAAATCCCATATCCAATCAAATATATGACTATTCCACCTCGTTTTTTAGTATTAGTGTTGTATGGCAAGGCTAGAGATAGGTGGTATTTTTGGGTGGTTAATGGTATGCATATGGGGGGAATGTCGATTGTGGACTTGAAAAAAGGGTGGGGAAATTTGATTAAATATTCTTGTAATTCTTCCCTTTGTGGGTTGCTTTTTTGTGGGGATTCCTTATCCCCCTCTAATGAATCGTTTTCTCATAGCAAAAAGAAAAAGAAAAGAAAATCTTTGGTATCAAGCTGTGCATCATAGAGATCCAATTAGATCAACATTGGAGTATTAGTTATACACAAATAAGCTTGAAATATTTTTATTAGAAGCTTCTCAAGATATCAATGCATCTTGGATTATGTTGGGTTATACCTATTATCTTGGTTTATCTTGTAAGCCTGAATATAACTATGATTGACCTATGTTTTAAATTGTTCTTTAAGATGATATTATTTTTTTTTTGTTCTTCATATTCTTCTTCTTTTGGCATGTGTTAATACAGAACTGGAAGGAGGAACAAATGCCATGTGGAATGAAATGACCAGCAGTATCAAAAGAGTAGTGAAAGAGGTCCTTGTAAAGTCTAAAGGGAAAGTGCAACCATCTGTAGAAACTTGGCAATGGAATGGGGAAGTTTAAACAGCCGTCTTAGCTTAGAGATCTTGTTGTAAGGCTTGGAAAAAGACTAGGAACATGGAAAACTTAGAAAGATTTAAAAGTGCTAGAAAAGAAGTTTAGAAAGATGTGAGGCCAAATTTTAGCCATATGTTGACCTTTATCATAAGTTAAGTATTAGGCATGGTGAGATAGATATATACAAAGTTTCTAAAATAAGGAAAAGGAACCATAAAGACCTATATCATGTTAGATGCATTAAGAGCAAAGATCAAAGAGTCTTTGTGAAAGATGAGGAGATTAAAGACAAATTGAGAGCTATTTTCAAAATTAATTAGGTGTGGATTATGTAGGGAATGTTGGTTTAGGAGGAATCCATAGCGCTAATGTGATTGGAGATCATTGGCATCTTTCTAGGATTAGATCGTTTGAAATTAAAAAGGTATTGGGAAAGAGGAAAAGACAAGGAATATGTTAGGATCAAATGGTATTCCAATTGACTCTCTTATTAGGGACCTTCCTATCATCATCAACTTAGCTCCACAAGCTCCCCAGATCAGACACTATTGGAGACCTCCTATGGAATTGGCTTTAAAACTGAATTTTGATGGATGATCTAATGAGGACATCGGGTTCAGACATGAGCTCCAAGTCTACTAGAGGAGGCACAAGAGAGATGTGCCCATGATGTAACTTCAATATAGTTTTTATTTATTTTATGTTACTTTATGTCTCTTGGGGGAGGGGGGCACATGTTTGTGAGGGTATTTCAGTCTTTAGTAGTTGTTTAAGGGTATTTTTGTTATTATTTGTAGTTAGGGCATATTTTTGTCATGAGAGTGGTAAACAACGGTTATTTTTGTTCATTTTCTATTTTATGTATAAAGTCCTGGCTGTGGGACTCTATTTATAGAGCCCACAACCAAGTTTTGAACTCATGCAATAAATCCAGTTTTTGAAATAACAATCATTGCCCTTCTCCTTTATCGTGCTTGGTGCATGGAGACCTAAATCCTTGGAGTGGGACTATGCCCCCACTTAGTTTAACGCTGGTGGTGGAGGCCATTCCCTCCCTTTAGGTTAAAGGTTCCATCTCCTTCTTTTCTATATATATATATATATATATATATATTTTAATTTTTATCTGAATTTTCTTGTGGTTGAACCTGTGTTATTGTGGGAGATTCATCACCATCCACACTACAACAAAGTATTGATCGATTCATCTCTTCCAAGAAGCTTACAGGGTCTAGACGATCCATCAATCAACAATCAATCATTGAATATTTCAAATTTTACAAGTGTTATATCAGGTTTATTCAGTAATAGATGTGAAACAGGCCATTTAGATCATTCTGGAAGAATTGATACCAACTCCTATCAACCTAAGCTTTAGTTGATTGGATTCTTCCAAGTTAGTTCCACATCCTTAGACGACTCATCACCCACCAAGATCTTGCTATAAGAATCTAGCTGATGAAGAGATTCCAAAGAGGTTATTTACACCAAGCATGAAGTTACAATGTGGAGCAATTTTGGAAGATCTCTTGACAACTCCAACTAATCGGGACTTTGGGTGATTTGACGCTTCTAGGGTATTTTTAACTCTTGTACGATCCACTATGAAGAATCCAACAATTAAAATTTTGAATATTTAAAATTTGTAGTTGTTGGAGCAATACCCAGTCATGAAAACAACAGAAAATGTCTCTTCACGAGATTGCATACCAATCCCTAACGAAAAGAGTTTTGCTAGAAGGATTTTCTCCAGGCTTTTGGGGACTCTTGGGTGACACTAGTGGGTGGGTCCTACTTTTGAAATTTTCAAAATTTTAAAAAATACCTAACCTAGTATCAGGCGCTGGCAGCACTGCAATAGGAGCTGAATTTTTTTTTTTTTTCAAAAAATTTTGGAAACTCCAAAATTGAATCCTCTGGCCATGGACTGTGCTTACAATCTTTCCCAACATCATTAAGGAGTTGTTCGACATCAAAATTAGGTATTGGCTCTATAATTTTAGCTTTATTTTCAAATTCCTAAGAGTAAGACTTTCTGGCATGCTTAGATCTGAATTTATAATTTCCTGGCCTAAACCGATCAGTCTTAGAATAACGTCCAAGTCTAAATATATTATGAAATCCATTTTTAGGCCTCTCAGGTCATTCTTGAAATTATTTGGCATGCTTCCTTTAATTTTGGCCTAATTTAGACACTTTTTTGGCATTGCCTAAATTTTTCTCATTACTAAATTTCTGTATTTTACTGATAATCCAAATATATTGAGTAGGTCTTTAATTGTTATTAATTTTGTAAGCCCTAATACCTTTATTGTATATTGAGCTTAATTTAAGAACTACCTGAATTAGCTGAATTAGCATGTGAACTTGCGAGTATGAATCTTGTTTATTTTTCTTCATTACTTTAGTAATTTTATTCTTATCTCCTGTGCACACACTCACTACCCTACATGTATGCTGCATCATGACCTTTGGGGAACCCGGGACCATCTGACATTGGTGGTATTAACAAGGATGTATGTGGGACATGTATTTAGGAGTTCCCTAGACCAGTGGGGATGAGGATGCTATTAATGTAGAAACTGAGGCATTACTCCGCGATCTGAGATTGTTCATGTCTTTAGGTCTTCAACACCTACCTCTAGTGGTGGAGGTTGACTCTATATGTGTGATTGGTTGGTTGGCTAAAAGGTTTAAGGGCTTGTGGAGGTTTTCCCACCTCGTAGAGCAAGCTCTCTCTATTGCTTCATCCTTGAACATTTCGTTTGTTGGATCCCTAGAGAGGCTAACTTGACGGCGGATAGCTTATCTAAAATGGGAGTGTGTAGGGATTTCATGTTTTTTCAACACCGAAGGTATTGTTACCACTTTGTAGTGGTTTATTTAGGGCATGTCCCGGCTTCTTATTTCTTAGATTTTCTATCTCTCCCTGCTCCCACAATTCCTTTTCTTCCAAAGACCCCAACAAATGGCCCTTGGAGGAAAACACAAAATGATACAGAGAATCCCCTCCAAGTCCCGGATCCACCAACCTGAGATCAACTCACAAAAATAAGGAAATGACCAATCAATATGCAGATGAAAGAGGAAGAAATCCCAAACCATGTTAGCAAAAGCATAATGGATAAAAATGTGATCCATCGATTCCTCGTTTAGACAAAGCACACATCTATTAGCCAAAGACCACTCTCTTCTTTTCAAATGGTCAAGTGTGAGAATTTTATCGAGAAAAGCATTCCAAATAAAAAAAGGACTTTAGAAGGGATACTCGGGATCTAATGCTTCTGTCAAGAAAAGAGATTGATCCACATCTCTTTCCTCTTCTTGCATCCTCTTTTTTCTTCTTCGTCAATAAAATCTCAAAGTTATACATAAAAAAAATGGTATCCCAATTGAGGTTTGGAAGTGCATGGGAGACGTTGGTTTGTATGGTTAACTTAGTTGTTAATCAATATCATTAAAACTAAAGTATCGTGATGCTTATTTACAAGAACAAAGAACATATTTAGGGTTGCAACAATTGTAGTGGGACCAAGCTAATGAGCCATACAATGAAACTTTGGGAGATAGTGATTGAGCTTGGACTATGATATAAAGTTGAGTTTTAGAAAATTTGTTAGGATTCATGCTTGGGAGATCGATAATTAAGGATATAATTTCTTACTTAGGTGACTAATGGAACAATTATAAAGAAGAAAAATATCATTACATGGTCTTTTTTGTCGTAGAGAAAGCATATATGATAGAGTACCTAGAGAGATCAATTGGTGGGTTTAGGAATAGAAACGGTTTTCAAATAGATATTGACACAAAATCAATCTCTATAAGGAATTAGAGGAGAAACAGATATGAGAGAAGAAAGAAGAGAGGAGCTTAGGAGAGAGGGAGGGAGAACTTACCTCTTCACGTGAGGAAGAGAAGAAGGGTGAGAAAAAAGAAAAATGGGAGAAGAGATGGGTCATGACCTGTATTCACATCATACATGTGCACACTTTCAAATAGTCATCTTCAATGATTTTCATTCTTTTCGTTGGAAAGCATATAAATAGGCATTACATTGATTTCAAAAAGAATCATAATCAAAACAAATCTCCTAAGCTCTAAGATTGTTATTGACCACTTTCCTAATCTAATAGAACTCCTAAAATAAGCAAGAGTCAATTTTTTTTTTAGAGATAACAAGCTAAATTTATTGAATCTAAAAAAAAATAAGGAATAAAACAAGAGTGGATCACCGGGGAGGTGATGCGACTAAAAGGAAAACAAAACAAAAGATAATGAAATAAGGAATAAAAACAAAGCAAAATGAGCCCCACTAATCTTAGATTATGACTCCTCATTCCATATAGCATACCACCCATCCTCCTCGAAATTTGGATAAACTGATATCCATTCAAAAAGAATATTATAGATAAAAGTCACTAGGGTCGTTTCCGATCTATGCTTATTCTCAAAGATCCTACAGTTCCTTTCCTTCCACAACCCCCAACAAATTTCGCCCGGTAGAACACGCCAGATGAGAAGAGGTAGTCTATCCAAGCTACAGATCCACCAACTTGAAATAAGCTTATGGAACAACTTTGGAAAAATCAAAGGAATGTTAGATGAGATAGAAAAAAAGCCCACACCACTTTAGCCATAGAACAATGGATACGAATATGGTTCACGGATTCCTCCCTACAAAGGACACATCTATCCGCTAACTTTCAGCCTCTATTTTTCAAATGGTTGAGGGTGATAATTTTTTTCAGAAAACAATTCCAAATGAAGAAAGATACTTTGGAGGGAATCTCTACCTTCCAAATGCTTTTCTGAGGGACCAAAACATCAGTGGTAGTAGAGAGTCTCACATATAAAGATTTAGCTGTAAAACACCATTTACTGTTAAGCATCCAGACCCACTCATCTCTAACCTTCGGCACCGGGCAGCTATTGCCCAGAAGACCCAACAAACCCACCAACTCTCCTAACTTCCAATCATTTGGGGCTTTCAGCAAACCTGGATCCCAAATCCTCGAGGATGAATCAAAGCAATTCGACACCAAAACCACGGGATTTAAAGCTAATCTATAAATATTCGGAAAATCCAACCTTAATGGACAATCACCTAACCACACATCCTTCCACAAACTAATATTCCCCCCATCACCTAATTTATACCTAATGAACTCCCAGTTAACTGACTTAATTGCCAGGATAGACTTTCAGATACCACATCCATGTCTCCCTCTAACCTCTCTGGACTCCCAACATGATACCACTTTAAACCTAGCCACCACAACCTTCCTCCATAGACTTTATTGCTCCCGACTGAACCTCTATAGCCATGTGGCCAAGAGTGCCCTATTATGATCACGAATCTTGAATTCCAACTAACCAAATGATATCGATGCTAATCCACCGAATCATTTTAAAAGAAGTTTCTAAACAAAGCCTCCATCCCATTGGCTATAGAGGACGAAATCGTAAAAATGGATAAAAACTAGTTAGGCATGGCCACTAAGGTAGCCTCAACCAAAGTTAGACGACCCCCTTTCGACAGCAAAGGAGCTTTCCATGAGTCTAATCTAGAAGAAATCCTATCAATTACTGGTTCCCAAATCCTCTTAGATTTGTAGATTGCACCTAATGGCAAACCTAAGTATGAAGCGGGAAGGGCACTAATTTTACAACCCAATAACCAAGCCAAAGTCTCAATATCACAATCCTCACCTACTTGGAATATCTCACTCTTTACCAGATTAATCTTTAAACTCGATACAACCTCAAAACATCTAAGGATACATCGAAGATATCCTAACTGACACACATCCGTGTCACAGAATATCATAGTATCATCAGCAAACTGGAGGTGTGAAATGGTAACTTCTTCAGCCCTCACTCTAAATCCAGAAATAAACTTCATCTCCGTCTTTTTAATCATTCTGCTAAAGGCCTCAAAAACCATGATAAAGAGGAAAGGGGATAAAGAATCTCCCTAGTAGAGACCTCTTTATGCACTAAAGAATCCCACAGGACATCCATTTACCAAGATAGAAAAAGTGGCCAAACGTGCACAGAAGAATATCTAGCTTCTCCATTTAGCCCCAAACCCCATCCTTAAAAGTAGATAATTCAAAAACATCCAATTCACATGATCATACGCTTTCTCCAAGTCCAATTTACGGATCACCTAACTCTTGCCAGATATTCTCTTGTTCTCAATGCATTCATTCATAATAAGCACCTCATCCAATCTTTGTCTACCGGCTATAAATGCCCCTTGCGGAGGAAAAATGATGTTTTTTATAACCATCTTTAGCCTCATTAATAGCATCATTGCAATGATCTTATACACACTACTCAACAGACTAATAGGTTGGAAGTCTTTTAATTTTTTGCTCCCTGTTTTTTGGAAATTAGGGCGATAAAAGTATTATTGATGTGCTCATAGAACTCCTCCGAATAATAGAATTCCTCCATCACTAGCATTAAATCACCTTTAATAATATCCCAACACCTTTGAAATAAAATAATGGAAAAACCGTCTGGCCCTGGAGACTTATCACCCTTCATACTTTTGATTGTGTTGAACATCTCCTCCTCTGAGAACTATCTCTCCACCCAATTTTTCTTCAAATTGGAAATTGTATCAAACTCCAAACCCTCAAGAACTGGCTGATTTAGATAATTCTCCCTGAATAAATCAGTGTAATATGTTTCCACCTTATTTCTAATCTTCCCTTAAATTTTGAGACCACTGCCCATTGATCCTAAGACCATGAATAGTATTTGCACACTTATTCTGAGATGCCACTTGTATTGCGATTACCTTCCTTCAACCATTTAATTCTAGACCTCTATTTCCAATACAATTCTTCCTTAAGTGCCAGCATCTGAAACTCGCTATGACAATTCTCCCTCCCCAAACGTTCCTTACAAGATAATTCTTGACAAACATCTCATAGTCTCCTCTTTAAAATATCCCACAGATTTTTTGTACCATCCTTTTAATCGATATTTAAGAGTCTTAAGCTTGAGAGCCAAAATATGGCCTACATTCCCAGAAAATGAGGATTGGGGCCATACCCGTGTCACTAAATCCATGAAATCTAGCTCCAAAAACCAAGTCTCTTCAAACTTAAATGGGGAAGGCCCACTAGGTATCTAACTAGATTCGAGAATGATAGGATAATGATTTGAGATTATTCTTGGAAGTGCCACCTGTGCTCTATTAGGGAATAAATCCTCCTAATCATTATAATAAAGAAATCGATCAATTCTGTTTAGGGAAGGGCACTCTCGAAAATTAGACCAAGTACATTTTGCATATTTCATAGTGATATCAATTAAATTCCATCTTTCAATAAACTCACCAAATTTGGACATTCGAAAATCTCTTATGATATCTGATGCGGACATTAGAGCAAGGTGGGCTCCACACTTGGCTTTGGTGGGGTCTATGCATGATTGAAGATGCAATGTTATGTGGTTTAGCATGGATCTTATAAGAGGGTAACATTTATTTTATGTGTCCATGTAATTAGACCAATAGTGTCAAGATTTTGTTGTGTTTTTAGAGTAATCCCGTTTTTGGTGTTTAGCTCACTTTTTTAGAGGGTAAAACTTGTCATTTTGGCGTAATTTTGGTATTTTAGATATGTTATTCAGTTACCTTTCTAATAAGACAAAGATTGTGCAAATCCAATGTGATTTGAGAAAATTATGATCAAATTACTAAGGGGGTGTCAATAAAAACAGAAATAATTTTTTTTATTATAAAGTGTTAAATTTTAGTTCTTTTTAATTTTAGGAAAGTGAGTATTTTAGTTTTATGTTTTAGAAAACTTGGCTAGCAAGTTTAGGATTTTAAAAAGTTTTCTATTTTAGCAAGTTTTTAATTGTTTAAGATTGTAAGCCTATTTAAAGGCAACCCTTCCCCATAATTTTACAATGAATGAAATAGATGAATAAAAAATTTCTCGCTTTCTAACTCTGGGCTAGTGTGTTCTTCCTTTGTGAAGTCTAAAAACTAGGAGTGGTTTTCTCCAAAGGTGGATTTCTTGGATTCATGCGAGCTTGGTGGAGGCCAAGATCCATTATTTTGGGTTTGGAAAAGCTTTAAATCAAGGCTTTATTTTTTCTTTTTCCTCTATTCTTGTTTCCGCTACATCACTTTGGTTTTTATTGATATTCTTGACTATTATTCTATATCAACTTTGGTATCATTTCTATCATGTTGCATTAACAGTTCTATTATTTCTCCGTATATACATCATTGTTATCATTATAGAAAAGGAGGTTAATAACATAATAGATGGAGCAAGTATCCATGTAGTATCCAGTTCCATCCATGTTATTTTATTGTGTCGATATGGGTATGCTAAACATGTTTACATTATCTAAATATTATTGTTGTACTTGTGACACATGTCTAGATTTTGAGTTAATGGACAAAAATTTTGCATCCTGGTACTCGGACAGAAGAACTTTTTTTTTATTGAAAGGGATCACAAGAAACTTCATTAGGTTTAAATTCAGAAAAGGGGTTCAAGATTTGTTTCAATAACCCATTTGAGATTCCTAAGGCCATTTCTTTTGTACTGTCATTAGCATTAGTCTTTGATATAACTATATAGGTAATGGTTTAAGTTCCATTGACAGATTTGGATTCCATGGATATTCTTTTCAGCTTGAATTCTATTTGGTTGTATGAAGCGGAGTGGGAATGGGAAACTATTGGTTCAGAGAGACTAGGTAGTGAGAGTTCTTAGGTATAAGGGTGATAGTTCTTGACATGATCCACCAGCCCACCACTTTTTTTAGGTTTTAGGTGGGGAAGATCCCAACTTGATTTGAACCAACCCAAGCACCCCTAACCCAGCCAACACCTCTCTCTCTCTCTCTCTCTCTATTAATAATATCATTTAACAGTTTGTTTAGGAGGAACAAAGATATTTCTGTAAAATGGATGCCATCCATGTAATCATGCTTCCAAATTTTAGATGTTGCGTCCCCGAACTTGGACTCGGATCCCATCCGTATACGCCTCGGATTCAGAGTCGCGAACATTCGATTCATGAACCTTTCGATCCACAAATCCTTTCATAACTTATGCAACCTTATAATCATATCATATTCCATTATAGTCCAAAACATTCAATAATATGCGGAAGTGTGAAACATAAAACATTGCTTATGCCTTACCAAAGACACAAGCCCATAATTATTTCATAACTTTTAATTCATAACCTTTACCTTTAGCGGAAGTATAACTCATTCATAACATGTATCCATAAAGATTTTCATTCAAATAGTAGAGTGCAGCGGAAACATAAATCTATCTACTCAAAAGTAAAGTGACTATGAGCATAGTAAAAGAAGTGCCCATAATCACATCATATCCCTAAGAGTCAACTAGCAATAGGTTCAATCTATTACATTAGATCCAATCTGATGCAATGCGACACATGGCAGCACATGATTTCAGGATGGTTATTTTTCAGAGAAAAATCAAGGCAAAGAAGAAATTATTAATATGATTATTATTTTATTTAGAAATATTTATTTTGTTAAGTTTTTTGGTTTTATTAGGAACCTTTTTACTTGTTAAGTATTGCTTTTTAGTAAGAGAGAGTTTTTAGAAGATTAGGATTCTATTTTGGTTCAAAAGGAGAAATTCGCACAAATTCGGAATTTGAAAGGTT
>JAOXJP010206400.1:0-11967 GCA_025762735.1 Platanus orientalis
GATTATTCTATCAAATCCTAAAGTTTCAAATCAAAATCCCTTCATTTGACCCATATCTCACCCGTCTCTCGGTTTCGGACGCCGTATCTCCGCGATAAGCTGTGATACGCGAGACGTACCCGTATCTCGAGTCTGCGATACGAGTCGCGATAACAATATTTTGAACCTTGCATCGAAGGTAATCTTCTTTATGTGGCTGCTTTTCTGGGAGTTAGCCCCCACTCTTGACATCATAATCACTAGATGATTTCAGTGACCAAATTGTTGTTCCTTTTGCTGTCAAGATGCGGTGACTGCCACTGCCCTCAGGTCACTTCTGTTTGGTCCTTTCGTGCTAGGTTTGGGGTGTCCTGGTTGATGCCCAAATCTTTGAAGGACCTTATCCTTTGCTGGATTATTGGGCGATCTGGGGGATTATCTCAAAGAGGCATGACGGTATGGAAGGGGTGCCCGCCATCATAAGCTGGCACATATGGGGTGTAAGGAATGCTTGTATATTCGAGAACTATACTCCTGTGTTTAAGCTGCAAAGGTTCTTATCCTTGCTAGCAGGATGGTCCATGCACCTGCTCCTTGTTAGGGATGTAAAACTTTTCCAACGGTTTATTGATCGGGATAGCATTCAGTTTTTGTAGCTTGGTTATAGGTTGGCATCCCTCATGCTGCCCTCTTTTTGTATCCCTTCTCTTTTGATCATTAATGAAATCTTTTCTTATTGATAAAAAAAAAAATGTGAACACTAACTCATGATGAAGAAGATAGGAGAAGTGATGCAGGACAGCCCTGAGAAAGCTGTGATTCCTGCGGTAATGGGCCCAACTTTGACTGGAAATAGTCAAATTTAGATGGGTTAATCAGCTACATGTGTAGGAATGATTTTCACTAACAGAAATCAATTCTGGTCATGGATTCTTGCTGGACAACAATATGAAATGACTTAAACTTAGGCTAGGGTGTTTGAATGGGGCTGAAAATTTGTAGGTTGGTAAATCTTAAAAGGGAACTACACTTTTGCAATGTTTCTGTGAAAACAGAATTGTTTAAGGTATCCAAAAGGGAAAAACTCAGGCTTCTTGTCTGGGATTCCAGAAAATTAGCAACCCTATAGAGTATTGGGGTGATTTTTTTTAACAAATCTGATAGAACAAAGAGTGAAGATGATGTAGGAGTTGAATAAACTCACAAACAACCCAATTGGCCAGCAGTTTAACCCACATAAATGATGATGGGTTTGCTAAGATTAAAACAGCCTAGGATTCCAATGGAAAACTCTATAGAATTTAAGATTGAAAACAACCAAGCTGATACTTGTCTGTAGGATTGTGATGGCCGAAGCTTGAATGATTAGAAGTTGAGGAAAAACCACACCATACATCCAATACTTGATGGAGATTAAGCACACACACAGCAGTAATAAAGATGGAGAAAAAAACATGGCAGCAGCACAAGTTTCAGAGGTTGGAATAGCCCAGCTATTCCAAATCTCCCAGATTCCAATGTAGGAGCAAGGAGATGGCAAGTTTTCAAAAAGAAAACTAATATTCTATTTCATTCACCACCAAAAACATTGGGAGCTTGGCTCCTTTATATAGTACAGATTACATAGTGATGCAAATTAGCAACTAGACTTTGGGCACAACTTAGAAACTACTTAAGTCTCTAACATTACTTGCTTTTAATTGCAAAGTACTACCTACTAATAAACCAAAAGACTTGCTAAAACCAGAAGCCAAATAAACCTATTACCAAGACATGAAACTTTCCTTAAAACAGATAAATGGGAACTTACTAAAAAACTTTATTCCCGTCATATACTGATATCCCTTCAGTAATTTGGTCATAACTTTTCTAAATCACCTCAGATTTGCGCAATCTTGGACTAGTTTGAAATGTAACTGAATAAACTTTCTAAAGACACCAAAGCCTAACAAATAGGACAAGTTTTGGCTTGGCAAATCTGGGCTAAAAGTAGGTTACAGGATTACAACTCCAAGTAAATAAAAACTTAATAACCTAAAAATGGAACTCAAAGTGGATCCCATGTGATCACCCATGATCATCAAACTTGTTCTTGTTGCTCATGGTTGCTTCTGCATCAAGAAGAAGAAAAATCTAGGCAGTCACACCTAGGGTTTCAAGGCAATCACACCTTGTGTAGGAGGCTTTCACACTTTCAAGAGCCCTTTGGCAAATTTTCTTCAAAATTCTTTTTATCAAAAATAAATAAATAAATACAAGGTTATATAGCCTGCCAAATGTCCAAGAGCTTTCTTATTCCCTTTTGAAAAAGTTTGAAAAGTCAAACATGAAAGATAGACTAATAACCAAACAAGGGTTAAACCTGGAAATAAAAGAAGCTAAACTTAACCCAAGAATAATTGAAAAAAACCCAAGTTTGGAGCAGACCTAAATATCATGGTTATGCAAATAACCAAAATACCCTTGATACTCAAAAGCATAAAAACTGAAACTAAACTAAGTCCAGCAACTTCTTGATAATGTAACTATAGCATCAAATCAACTAATATAAGGCTCCTGAACATAACCACATAAGTCCCATGGTCACCCTAGCTCTCACGTGGGCCTCACACTATTGTAATGATGCCAAATCAGAATTGAAGCTTCTTTAGACCTGCTTTGACAGATCTTAAGGTCCTGAGTTTGATTAACGTATCTCTCCCGGGTTTGGAAGAACTCGATCTCGTATAGTATACAGATTATGGAGGGAGAACACTTGCACATATCACAGTTCAGACTGGAGAACTTGCCAGCTGTAATCCACATACTAGATTCAGTATTAGAGATTAGGGATTTAAGTCTGATTAAATAACAATCAGTTTGGAATTAGTAGGCTAAATAAAGAAATTAGAGATTTTGGTGTCTAGGGATAAGAATTGGGTTTCATCTCCTGATAAGGAACTTATGATATCTATCTGCACATGTAATGGCTATTCAATCATCAAGAACATCTTCAATCTTCTCCTTGAAAGGAGATTTTGTAGGTATGAGACCATCAATTTCACTTAGCCTAAAGTTCTTGACGACATTTCAGAGTCTGAAGAAGAATTGGAAGGCATGAAGGAACCTCCAGTCACAAATCTAACCATTACCCATACACAACCATTGTGGGTCATACCGTGAAAAAGTTTGTTAGGCCACAACCAGACATGAGATCTGAACTATCTGACTGGCTAATTTTCCCAAAAAAAAAAAATATTTCACTGGCTGTAAATAGCCTTCAAAGATGGTTTTGAAGGGTTCATACACAACTGGTTGACTAAAATTTCTGTTTACTTGGTCTCAATGACCATTGGGGACACTGAAGTTCAAAGAAGCAAGTAACCATGAACCATTCAATCTCCATGGGTAGTGTCCATTGACATTTAAATGGGCACTTCTCACAATCAAATTTTATGTTGTGTCAATGAGGTGGACGCATGTATTGTAATTCTTGGAAGACCATTGATCTACAACAATGATGCTATTCTATTTGGTTGTAAATACTAACCTAGTTATCAAGATGGGTAGCAGTACTTGTTTTTTCCTCATCCCTTCTATGGCATGCCTTTAAGGAGAGAAGATCAACAAGTGAGGAGTGATTGGAGAAAGATACTACAAAAACAAGTTTCCACATCTGAAGTCAAACTTTTTCCCTCTGGAGGGAATGGTGCATGGGGCTGAATCACCTAGTCCCCTTGTTTCTCAAGCGGTTTTAATGGTGTGGACCCCATGTAAACATTTGTTTTTTAGTTAATTAAGACTTGGAGTTTGACTATGAATTGATGTTTTGAATGTTAATCTGCTTTATTGGATTTTTTTACAGACATTTAGATAAGGTGGGATTTAATTTAGATTAGGATAAGGGAATTCTTAATACTCAAAAGAGCCTTATTGTTGTCTATAATTCCTAGGCATTACATTCGCTCTATTTAAACATCAAACATCATAGGGGGTGTACACCAGCTGTGTTGGATTTTTGGAGTTGTTATTTGTTACAGGAAAGCATATTTTTCATGAAGTTAGCTACTGGTGTGTTTGTCTATTGGGATCGTACTCTTATATTGCTGCTCGTATGTGAATAATAGAATTATCTCACTTGCTGCATTTTTAGGTTCTTATATTCTCTGCTGTTTTGTGTTTTCCCCTTCTCTACTGCTAATCTACGTCAGTATAGATCAGATTCTTCATCTGATTATTATTCTGTTGATTGGAGTATCATTTAATTGTGCAACACCAATCTGCTAGGCTATATTTTATTTTAAGCGGCTAGTTTTTGAATCAGAGTTGTTGAAGGTTCTTATTAGAAATTATTCATATACTTCCACTGTGTTTAGTGCGTGTAACAACTCCTGCATCAATTTATGTGTGTTTAAGGGTGTGGTTGAAGGGTAAGAGATTTTTGGTAGTTGCAGCTGTATCTGTCAGACATTGTAGGCTATAACTGTTCGAGTTAATTTCAAGAAAAAATTACTAACAAGAATAAGAAAATTGAGGAAAGAAATTTGTAAATCAGATTAGAGAATCACTTGCCAGATGGTTCATGAATAAAAGGGATGATGGGGACTGGTTGAGTTTCACAGCAGCACTGCCTTGGATGAAAAAATTCAATAGAGTTGCATCATCAAATAGATCTCTGGTTATGAAAGTTGCCATGACCAGAAATTTATAACAGAGTTGCTCAGACTATTAATGAAAGGAGTTCCTTGCGGACTGATAAAAGGGTTGGAAAAAAAAATCATTCCATTATATCAGTTGACTAGCTTCTTCATGTAGTTAATGTTTCGAACTTAGATTTCATTACATGTCCTACATGCTAATTCTATATTTAAAAATCATTAGTAAATTGTTTATTTGTAAATTTGCAGGAGAATAGTGGGTGTAGCTCATGTTGAGGATTTTGAATCAATTACTGATGCTAGCAAACGAGCAGATTGTGAGCGCCGAGCTCTTGACTTTGCTAAGATGATTTTAAAGGAAAGGCGTGGATTTCAGACCATCAATCAAGTTTTATCAACCATTCAGGAATTTTCATCTTGATAGCATAAATTTGATTAGCTTGTTTCAGAATGGGATCAGTGTTTTTGGTAACAACAGTTAATAATGTTTATTCCTAATAGGGTTGAACTTGTAAATGTGTTTTTGGTGACGGTTCATATATATATATATATGGGAATTGAACTCTCAGTTGACTTACGAGTATTAATACCCTTAAGTTGACCTTGTATTGGTTACCATTCCTGTGGTCGTCAGATTTTGACAAAATACACGACTGACCTAAACTGACCTAATTCTATTCTTGAAATCATGCCCCCTAACATTTGTTATTCGCAACACAGATTTGGAAACGAATGTAAGAAATTGGGTTGGCCTGGTTGACTGACTTCTTCAATAAGTTGTAAATACAACGATAATGCTAGATATGGAGAAAAATTATTGTAGCACCCGTATACACGAGGAGACTTAAGAAGTTGCACCAACTATCATGCAGCAAAGGTTAAGAAGTGGGTATTAAATATTCAGTTTAACATCAGTATATTTATTTATTTATGATTTAGTTGTAGTCAATTATTTGTCAATTAAATGGATGAAGTCCTGCCATGTATGGTGTTTGGGGATGATAGTTTTGCTTGATGAGGCCAGAGAGGGGGAATTGAAAAACTAGAATTGTGGAGGGTCATCTGTGTATCTTTAGTAAAGCAATGAGTAGTAGTCCAGAACCTTGAATGTTTATACTGAAAAATTAGTGAAATTAATTCTTCTAATAATGCAACTTTACCATGTCTCCGTGTGTGTGGTTAACATTCCATCCAGTTTCCAATTGTACATTACTTTCCAAACATACAAAAATTGTCATCATATGTTTTCTACTTTTTAAATTATTTTTTTAGTCTATTTATAACACCACACTATCCTTTGATTTCTATTTCTTTTCATTACCATAACCTTGCAGACTCACTAAGCTTCTCTCCCACTTCCTGAATACTTTCTATCTGAGCACCACTGGTTATTCTCCTAGCTTCTTCTCTTACAACTCTCTCTCTTAATCCTCAAGACCTACTGAACTTGTCAAAACTTTTCCACATTTCCGAGAGTACAAAATCAAGGGGATTTTTGACTTCCTCCTTTCTGTCAAGTGTTGCTCTTTTCTCACAATTTTTTTTTTTTTTTAATGAATAACTATCTTTATTAGAGAAGGAAGCAAAAAAAAGTGACCGAGCAGGTCAACAATACAGAGCAGATAACTGAGGGGGGAAAATACAAAGGGACAAGTTAACCCAAGACAAATCCATGTGAAAAATACAAGAGTGCCAATCACAAGAAAGATCAATGATAAACAGTCCCTCAAATTCTTTTGACACTATAGACCAAGAAACTATTTCATAAGTGGTGGAGTCAATGACTGTGGATAGAGGTCTAGCCATGCCCTCAAATATCCTCTTATTATGCTCATTCTAAATCCCCCAGAAGATACCATGAAAGATAACCATCCAAAATTTCTTACCTTCAGTTACATGGGTTGGGGTTCAACATTGCGTAATGAACTCAATTGGGGAATTAGGCATGACCCATAAAAGAGAAAGCCTAGATGGAAAATAATTCCAAATTTCACGGGAGAATGAGCAATGAAGCATGATATGAACACCAGATTCCTCATTAGCCATGCAGAGGACACAGGCTTATGGAGAGATCATCATATAGGGGCGCCTTTTTTTGGAGAAGATCTATGATGTTCATCCTACAATGGAAAGCAATCCAAATGAATGTTTGGATTCTTTGAGGGGAGATGCTAGTCCAAGCTGATTTGACCAGATAAGGGAATGGGTGAGAAGGTAGGTGGGGAATAGTTGAGGTCTCAAACCTTCAGGCCTTAACTTCCATTCTAGGTTATCGGATTGGCAATCTGCCTGCGTCTTATCTTGGCTTACTATTATGGGCAAAGTTTAAGTCTAGCCTAGTGTGAGAGCTGGTGGATGAGAAGTTTAGGTGGAAGTTTAACTCTTGGAAAGCTCCTTTGCTTTCCAAAGGGGGTAGGTTGGCGTTAATCAAAAGCTCCCTTACTAGCATCCCTAGCTATTTCCTCTTCTTGCTTACTATCCTTGTTTCGACTGCCAATGTGATTGAAAAAATGCTTCTAGAAAATTTTCTAGTATGATGTGATGGAGGAGAGGAAATACCATTTGGTGGTTGGGAGTTGGTTTGTCGCCCTATCCAAGAGGGGGGCTGGGAATTAGAAGTTAAGAAGCCACAATAATACTTTGTTAGGTAAATGGTTGTGGAGAGGGACAATTTTTGGAGGAATGTGATTGTGGTTCATTATGGCCTAAGTTTTGAGTGCTCATCTAAGGATCCTAGAGAGAGTTATGTTACATGTCTTTGGAAGTCTATCTACCTTTGTAAGGGAGAGTTTGAGAAGTATATCAGATTTAAGCTAGGGTCGGTGAGGGACATTCGTTTCTAGGAGAATTGGTAGCATGGGTATGCCCCTCTTAAGGTGGAGTTTAATGGTATCTACAATCTGGTGGTAAATAAAGTGGGGTCGGTGGTAGAGAATTATGAATTTGGGAAAGGGGGTGGGTGGTGTCTGAGACTCAGAAGGAACCTTAATGATTGGGAGCTTTAGGAGATGGTTACGTTACTGGGTGCTTGCATGGGGCCTATTCGGATCCTAGGGTGTGCGATTCGTGGGGGTGGAGTCTTAATCCGAAAGGGGTGTTTAGTATTAAATCTTTCTGTGGTGACCTTATCAACTTTCACCCAGGTAGCTTTCCCCACAAGAGCATTTGGAGGCCTCTCATTCTGTCGAGGGTCATTTTTTTTTTCATGTGGACTTCTTTCTTAGATAAAATTCTTACCCTGGACCACCTTAAAAATAGATGTTGGAACTTAGCTAATAGATTTATTATGTGTATGGAGGAGGAAGAATCAGTGGATCACCTTTTTATTCACTGTCTAGTGGTTTTACTCGGTTTGGCAATTCTTCCTATGTAAACAACATGTTTCATAGGTGTTCCCTTCTTCTTTCAGGGACCTTGTCTCTGAGTGGCGTATCGGGGACTTGGACGATACTCCAAACTCCATTTGGCATCTTTGTCTGGAGAGTATTTGTTGGGGGATTTGGAAGGAGAGGAACAAAAGAATCTTTGAGGGTATCTTCTCTTCTCATGAGGCTTTGGCCATCACGGTGGTTAAGCAAATTTTTAATTGGTGCCCTTCTTCTGGGGATTTCGACTTACATGATTGGGATAGATTTTGGAGTTCCTCTATTTAGCCTTCTGTTTTGTTGGTTGTTATTATTCTTTTTGTTCCTTTGTTATTGTTGTTCTATTGTCTGTTTCGACACTTTTTTTGGTTCTCTTTATGTTTTTGGTCCTTGTTGTGCTTCTTTTTTTTCAATGAAATTATCTTTCAAAAAAAAAAAGTTGAAGAAAGGGAATGGTGAAAGGATTTAATAGTGAAAATTCTTAAAGGGTCAAGGGACCATCTATATCAGAACATGATGGGAAGATGTGGAAGGAAGTAAGGAAGTCATGAAGGGAAGAGGCAATTCCAATTTATGAAGTTAAAAGATCTCTAGAAAAAATAAGGATCCATTGTAGGTCATTTGTAGAGTTAAAGAGGATGTTAGAGATTGAAGTTTACTTATTAGAGGCAAGGCGAAATAGACGGGAAAAACAGGCTACAAGTGGGCAATCACCAATCCAGGTATTAGACCAAAAATGAACCTGACGGCCATTACCAATGACTAAAGAGAGATGAGAGTAAACCAAAGGTCGAGTGTTAAGTATGTGCTTCCAAATGATCGAGGATCGAGGAGTAGGGGTAGGATTTAAATCCCAACCATTTGGGACTGTTTCCATAATTACAAAGAATGGGAGTGTGCCATAAAATGTTTACTTCCTTGGTGAAGCACCATATCCATTTCCTAAGAAGTTATTTTTCAGCACAATGTTTCCAATCTTATGACCCCCTTTTGATTTTGGCAAAGTAACTTCTAACCATTTGATAAGTTGGTCATTCTTTGAGCTACTCCCTTCCCATAAAAAGTTCCTTTGAATTTGCTCTAACTTGTTTGCCGTATTGGATGGAATGGATAAAACCGATAGATAATATAAATGAAGATTCGATAATATAACCTTAATAAGTGTGATTCTGCCTCCTAAAGAGATGTAAGACTTTTTCCAAGTAGCGAGCCTTTTAAAGTTTTTTTTCTACAACCAGATCCCAAAAGTTGTTGAAATGGGGGTGCCCGCCAAGAGGGAGACCAAGATATTTGAGAGGCCAATTATCCACTTTGCAACCAAGGATGTTAGCTAAGAAAAAGAAGAGTGAAATTATCAACATGAATCCTAGCAATTCCAAAATCTCTAGTTGACTTTAAACTTTGATATGAGCTAAACAATTTAGAGGGTGAGTTTGAGATTAGTAATGTCCATGGAAGAAGGCTTCACAAAGACAATAATATCATCTACCAATTGGAGATGGGAAATAGTCAGCTCGCTTGAAGGGATCTTAAAACCTTTAATCAGATTCACTCGAACAACATGAGATAGAAGTGCACTGAGGGAGTTGGCAACTAATGAGAAGAGAAAGGGTAAGAGATGATCTCCTTGTGTTAGGCCTCTTGAAGTGTGTAAGACGCCTTTAGATGTGTCATTTAATAGAATAGAGAACCAAGGGGCTCTGACACAACCCATGATTCATTTGATCCATCTTGAGCCAAAGCCTTTTTAATACAGAACCCTTTTCAAGGAAGTTCCAATCCATCTTATCAAAAGTCTTTTCAAGATCAATTTTACAAACTAAGCTAGGAGAACGAGATTTCCACTAAGAATCCACGCATTATTTGCTTCCATTCCATGAAAGCACTTTGGGTATTAGAAGCCATGTGAGCCATAACTTTGTTTAGTCTTTAAGAAATTATCCTTGCAATGATCTTATAAAGGCTTCCAATCAGATTGGTAGGCCTAAAATTTGTAAGAGAATAGGCTCCAAGAAACTTGGGGATAAGGACGATAAAATAAGATCTAGCTTCCCTATGGAGGGTACCTCCCAAAAAATTCTTCATGAACCTTCTACAAGTCTCCCTTTATTAGGTCCCAACAAGACTGGAAAAAACACATAAAAAATCCATTAGACCCAAGAGATTTATCTTTATTGATGTTAAAGATTGTGGACTTAATTTCCTCTTTAGAGAAGGGAACTTTGAGGGAGAGTCATGTTTAAAGGGAGTTGGGAATCAAAAAGGTTATCAATCCTTGGCCATGGGACATCTTCTTAGGAGAACAACGCTTCATAAAAGTTGACTGTGGCATTGGTGATACTTTCAAAATCCATGACATCATTTCCATCTAACACAAGTTTTGTGATGAGGTTTTTCCTTTTCCTTCCGTTCACAATCCTATGGAAAAATTTAGTGTTGCCATTGACGTCACCTTCCTTCAACCATTTATACTTGGTCTTTTGCTTCCATAAAATCTCTTCATAGCGAATGAGGGAATTAAGATCAGACGTAATGGATAACCTTGAAGCCTTTAGAGGATCTAGGAGGCTAATGTGATCCGAATAAAGCTTGTCAAGCTTTGAAATTTCCTTTAGAATCTTTATATATATATCCCCAAAGGTGTTTTTATTCCAAGTGATGAACTTTTGTTTGACAAATTTAAGCTTTTGACAAAATTTATCCCCTTCTCTTCCATTAACCGAACACTCATTCCACCATGTTTCAACATTTGATTTAAAATCCGGATACAAAGCCCACATGTTCTCAAATCTAAAAGGTTTAGGACCAAAACTCTGACACTTAGTGTTAAGAATAATAGGCTAATGGTCATAAATGAACCTAGAGAATGCCTCTTGAAAGAAATGTGAATTGTGGATAGTGATCTTCTCAATCGGTTGAAACTAAGAATCTGTGAAGGCAACATACAGTAGGATTTTCCCAGCCATTTGTCCATGTAAAACGGCTATCGAGCAAGGAGGAATCTCTGATACTTGATTGAGATATGAAGGAATCAAATTATCACATTGTTCTCATAGTTCGGCCGTCAAAACTCTTCTCAAAAGAGGATCTAGTTGCATTGAAGTCACCTCCGACCACCAATGGGTCTCTCCAAAGGGAGTGAATGAGGAGAAGCTCATCCCAAAAGGCTTGATGGTATGCTGAAGAAGTCGTTCAAACCCAGAGTTCGGATTTAGAAAAGAAAGGGAAACTATGTATCCCAAGGGATACATCAAGCTTGGAAACCTGCAAGGAGTCCCAAGCAATGAGAATTTTTTCCTACATAATTTTGATGTTGTCTTCTATTCTAAGTTGTTGTAGTTAGTTATTTTTGTCAATATTTGCTCTTTTCCAATAATTTTTATGTCATTTATGTAGGACTATATTCTATGTATACACTATTCTGTAAACAACTAGTTTTTATTTCATATAAATAAAATACTTAAAAATAAAATGAAAAAAACCACTTACTTGATTAGACGATTTGACAGTAAATCATACCGAATTGATCAAGGCTAATGTTTGACACTATGTTCTTAAGACAGATTTTGTCCCTCGCATAGGTGCTTACGAACTCTTCGGGCGTTTACCTCCCAGAATACAATGATCTAGATACACAGAAGAAGCACTACAATCTGTGTGTCTGGCGAATCAAACTTGTGTTGTACTCTCTCTCTCTCTCAGAATGCGAACACACTATCATGCTCTCTATATGCCTAATTCGAACATCATCTATAATGCCTAAAGAATACTACAAATTTTTGAATTCAGAATTTTGTAATCGAAGAATCAACAACAACAAACAACCTTATCCCAACTATTTGGGGTCGGCTACACAAATCCTGTTCCACCATTCCACTCTGTTTAGGGCTTTATCTGCCGTTAAATTATAAGCTGCCATGTCCCTCTTTACTACCTCCACTCAGGTCAATTTTGGCCTTCCTCTAGTCCTTTTAGCACCTTCAACT
>JAOXJP010206411.1:0-11967 GCA_025762735.1 Platanus orientalis
GTTATACCCCCCCCCCCCCCTCTGCCCGGACACCTCAAGTGATAAGCCACCCCCCACAATAGATAGCATATTGTTACCAAACTAGTATTGGCTGTTGAACACAACATTAGCCGCTTGCACAACACGATCTGACGCATATCTATACATAACCTAAGTAATTTTATTCATTTTGAAAGTATTGTATTTTGCCACAAATTCAAGGAAGTTTGTGTCTCATAATCTTGCCAAAAAAGCAATTAGGAAACAATACACCCCTCGCTTTCATATTTTTGGGTAATTATACTCCCAATCTTTGTAAGGATCTAAGACCCTCTTTCTTAAATTTAATTAAATATTTTAATTACCAAAAAAATCAATTTCATCCATTGGAAAGACACCATTAGATAGAGATCTGATCAGAAAATTAAGCTTAAGCGTACTGCATGAAGAAAAAAAAATTCATGCAGTACGCTTTAGTGCTTGAACTGATAATTGAGGCTCCATTAGATATATTATGATTTAAATTCTCTAAAATAAGCACAGTAGCAAAATAAGCAATACTCGAAAGCCTTAAGCGTACGGGTAGGGATTAGGTACAAATAGGTTTCGTATAAACAGGTGCAAACGGCCCCAGAGGTCTGACGCGACAGCACCGAAAAGTAATTTACACTTTTTGGGGGGCGGTTATCACTTTTCGGCGCTGATGTGTCTGTACCCTGGCGCTGTTTGCACTATTTGCTCGAAATTCATTTGAACCTACTCTTCTGCGTAAACGTACGGTTGCACTTTTAGACTCTTTGACCCCAGTGTCTAGTCTGACTCTGATCTATCGTTTGTAATTTGAAATTCCTCCATCAGAGAGACGTTATGAACTTTTTATCTTTTTGTAATAACTTTTCGTTTATTTTAATCTCAGTGGCGATAACTGTGTCTCTTCCCGTCTACATTTATTGCTCGAACTACGCACCCTCTCACTCTCACACTCCCTTCATGTCTACATAGCTTCTTTTCTCCGCTTTCTCTCTTTCTCGCAGCTTCTTCTAATTACTCTGCAACTCCTTTTTCTTCCCCAAAACTCCGCTTTTTCTCTTACTTGTCTTTCTTTCTATTCGAAACCCTAGCCCTAACCCTGATTTTCTTGATTCTGGCATTTGAAGGGGTTTCTTTCATGTATCGAGCGAGACATTACAATATTTTCCATCATTCATGTAAGTTATTATTTGAATCTCCTATAGTTTTTTTTTTTTTTTTTCTTTTTTGCATTTGTAATTAAATTTTGTGGATCGATTTTCTTTGATATGATGGAGGGGAGTGATTCAAGAGTTGTGTTTTTGTTTGATTTGTATTATAGTTTGAAGTTTTGATTTTGAAATTCTGTTCTCAACCTTTTAATCTTTGGCTCTTTTCTTTTCTTTTCCTTTTTTTTTTTTCTCTTTTTCCCTTTATGGAAAGTTAGGGATTTGGAGAATTTCAGTGTAGAGTGTATTAGGCTGCGATGAAAGATTGCCTGGGTTGACTTATGTTATTCTGGTTTGATTCCTTGAAGTGGTCGAATTTTCCTTTACTTTAAGCTATTGCCGTATTCTCTTTTCCTTTTTTCTTTTTCTTCCGGAAAGTTTGGGGGTTCGAGGAACTTGGTCAGTGGATGAGTAATTTAGGTAGATGTATTGTGTGGATTTGATTGAAGTCTTTATTTATTTTTATTTTTTTAACATAATTTTGACGATTCAGCTATTTGGAGTTTTTAATTTGCTTTTCTTATTTATTAATTTTAGTTCTAACTTCAAGAGATTTCTTTAGAGACATGTAATGCAGGTTGACGAATTAAGGGGCTTTTTGTCTTTGTTTAAACTGCAGATGGATTTCGGTAAAACAAAAGTAAATGATTTCGGCAGATGTTGAACTTGTCTTGATCTCTGCATGAAAAAATGGGGATTGAGAAACAAAGTTCCAAGGGAGGAGGAGGTTATGTTGGTGGCTTCCTGCAATTGTTTGACTGGAATAGTAAATCGCGGAGGAAGCTGTTGTCCAACAAGCCTTATTTACCAGGTACATTTGTCTTCCCTGTTGGGATGTTTTAAAGATAACTTTTTTTTTTTTTTTTTTCTTTTTAATATTTAGTTTCTGCCTGCTATTTGGTTACTGATTGTTTTTCTTACGGTGTTTTCCTGTAGAGGGATCAAAACAGGGAAAACAAAGTGACGGGAGTTTTCCAATGACACGGGTCCATCTGGTGTGTATTTGGTTTTTATTTCTTTGCCCGTTTTATTGTTATGATATGGTGGTTACATATTTGAATCTTTTTCTTCTATTATCATGTTCCCAGATAGAGAGGGATGAGAATGGAGGGTCTAGTATTAAAGGAAGTAGTGATTACAGTTGTGCTTCTTCAGTGCCTGATGATGAAGGATATGAAACCAGGGCTCCTGGAGTTGTAGCCAGGCTTATGGGATTGGATTCCTTGCCGCGTTCTAATGTTGCTGAGCCCTATTCTATCCCATTTTCTGATTCCCATTATCTTGGAGATGCACATTACCACAGGAGAACCCATGAGTGTCACAATGAACATCAAATCATGCATTCTAGCAACCAGCCAAATAAATTTCAGAGCTTTTCCAGAATTCCTGCAGAATCCAGGCCACAGAAGATGCAGAACAGGGCGATTGAGAGGTTCCAAACTGAAACATTGCCTCCGAAATCGGCTAAATCCATTCCAATTACCCAACATAAGATTTTGTCTCCAATCAAGAGCCATGGGTTCATCCCAACCAAGAATGCAGTTCACATAATGGAGGCAGCTGCAAAGATAATTGAGCCAGGACCTCAGGTTACAACCAAGCGTAAAATTCCATCAATTGGGTCTACATCAATTCCCTTGAAAGTTCGAGATTTTAAGGAGAAAATGGAAGCTGTACAGCGAACATCCAAGCTTCCTGAATCATCTCGAAGGCCTGTTGAGTCTAACACTATTAATTATCTTAAAGGACAATCACGGAGCAAGAGCTGCAATGGATCAGAAGATACACTTCAGTTCAGGGCTTCCCCAGATTCAGAAGAAAGAAATTCTGTTGGTTTGAAGAATAAGGGAAAATCCATTTCACTTGCAATCCAAGCCAAGGTCAATGTCCAGAGAAGAGAGGGCTTGAACTCAAGTAGTAGTCAGAGTTTACTGGGCCAGAGGGAACACACTGATGTTAAATCAAACCAGCCTTTGAAGAACGAACCAAGTACTCATAAGAATACACAGAAAAAAATTTCTATGCACAGTGCTTCTGGTGTGCTCAGGCAGAACAACCAGAAACAGAATTGTCTAACAAATAAAGACAAGTTACCCTCAAAGCGGTTGATTTCTAACCAACAAGGAAGAAAACCTTTGTCAGGGGATGCTTACTTTGGGCAGAAAAGCACTTTAAATAAGGTTGCAGGAAAGTCCAAAAATGGATCCAGGAAGGCTGGCTTAGAGGCTACTAACATTGAAAAGGAGGTCCCATCATCTAGAACAAAAAATGTACCTCGAAAAAAGCGATCAATCGAGGGGGGCTTCTACTCTGAGAAAAATGGGATTGTTGATACTGTTTTGGTTGATGAAGACAAGAAGCCTATTCTATCCAATGTGGGTAGAGATAGGCACTTGATGCAAGCAGAAGATAGCAGAAGAAAGGGCATGGATGTTGTTTCTTTTACTTTCACTTCTCCCATGATGAAGGCTATTTCTGTCTCTCAGTCCTCTGGTGTCGTGGTAAAGAAGAAAAACAACCTTTGTATGGATTTGTGTGGTGAAAATATTCTCTGTGAAGAAAAAAATACAAAATTATCTTCTTTGGGTTTGAATGTGATTGGAGGTGATGTTTTGAGTGTTCTTTTAGAACAAAAGCTGAGAGAATTAACATATGGAGCTGAGTCTTCTTTCTGTAACCCGGTCAAAGCAGGGACTATTGCTAGTTCTGCATCCGTTCTGCATGATTTGATGTCTTCTCTTAATGAAGTAAGCCCAAAGCCAAGGGAACATGACAAGGGTTCCCAATATGGGCTGTGCAATGATAAATTTGGTTGCATATGTGATCCTGCATGCTCTTCAACTGATGCTGATTTTCTTAAGATGAACCATTTGTTGCAGGTATGGATTACTTATTTGTTTATAATTTTAATCAGTAGCTATCAGGTCTTGCTGTTCTTTTGTTTTTTTTCCATTTAAAACTTGTTTTTTTTTTTAGTTATGAGTTTCACACCATGATCAAGTACTAACAATGCAGATTCACACCATAATTAGCCTTTACTCTAATTATGTTAGAATTTTGCTTGAATACTTCTACTACCTGTTTGCACTGACACCGATAGAGTCAATAGAAAGGAAAAGGAAGTTACTTCTAAATGGTAACATCAGCATTTTCTTGGCAATGTTCCAGTGGAGCCATCTAATAGAGTTGCTATAGAATGTGGTTTAGTTGATGAAGTAGGCCAACCACTCTTTTAGTGAGAGACAAATCAACTTCCCTTTTAATCTTTAGTACTGGGGATATGGCAGATTTTCTAGGAGGCAAGGAATCTATAGGTCTTCTTGGTTAAACTTATATTGGAAAAGCAAGGTTGGTGGCAAAAGGTTATATCCAAAACATAAGTGATTGACCACCAAGAAACTTTTGTGCTGATAGCCAAACTGAACTCTATAAGAATCTTGATATCTCTTGTAGTAAATCAAGAGTGGCCACTCTTGCAACTAGATGTGAAGAATGCCTTTTTTCATGGAGACTTAGAGGGGGAGGTTTATATGAGGCCGCCCCTAGGTTTTCAATCATCATCAGGAAGAGGAAAATGTTGATTTAAGGCATTGTATGGATTGAAGTAGTCATCAAGTGCATGGTTATAGAGGTTCCCAGATCCTATGGTACGAAATGGATACAAGCAACAACAAGTAGATCATACTTTGTTTGTGAAGCATCAAGGAGGGAAAGTGGCGGATCTCATTGTTTATGTTGATGACATTGTGGTGACAGATGATGACCCTTGTGAAATAAAGGGCTAAAGAGACTATTTGAGGAAATAAATTGAGACAAAAGACTTTGGGTGGCTAAGTTACCTCCTTGGGATTAAGGTGGCTCAATCCAAGAAAGACATTGCCCTAAATTAAGGAAATATGTCCTTAATCTCTTATAAGCCACAATCATGTTAGGTTGCGAATTGTGTGATGCACCGATTGATCCGAATTGTAAGCTATATAATGAAGTTGATCGGTTAATTAATGCAGGGAGGTACCAAAGATAAAAAAAAGGAAGTTGATTTATTTCTCATTAATTAGACTTGATATCAACAATTTTGTGTCAATAAAAATTGGTGACAACATTGAATATTCAAGATAATCAAATCTTTGTAGATAACAAATCTTCTCTCTATTAATAACACCCCATTTTATTAATGTACCCAATATCTAACCTAATACTTAATTATATACCAGTAACTCAGAATTAGGTCGTATCATTGATGATGTTGTAGAAACTATACAAGGGAGGAAGCAAAAACCAGCTTTCATTTTACACTCATCATTGCAGTTAAAATGTTGTATGATTACTTGATGAAGTGACACCAAGCAATCGTACGTGCCCAATTGACTATGATTGTCAATGTTATGGTTCCACATGGAACAGTGCATCTGACTGATGTTATTAAAGATGGAGCATAACCATTAGAATTAGAACTTGCAAGGGCCCCAACCGAGGAACCTGGCATTATGGAGATTGTGGGAGACACTATCAATGAAACGGCTTAGTTCTGAGTCATAGGTATATAATTAAATATTAGGTTAGTTATTGGGTACATTAATAAAATGGTGTGTTATTAATAGAGAGAAGATTGATTACCTGGAAAGATTTGATTATCTTGAAACAAAACTGTTGATATCAAATCTAGTTAGTGAGAAATAAATTAACATATCTTTTAATCTTTGGTATCTGTTTGCATTAATCAACCGATCACTTTAATTATTTTTGGCGTGAAACACAAAAGAGCCCATATTTAGATTTAATGGATTTATGCAAGGGTATTTTGGGAATTTTAGGTTTAACATTTTTGTATCGCAAAGATTTTTAGTTTGGTCAATTTTAGGTTAATTTCTTATCAATCAGTTTATGGGTTTTTATTTATTTCCAAGTATAGTAGGTTTTATTTAATTTTAAAGAAAGTGAAAGGTCTAATTTTGTCACTTTTCTTTAAGCCCTATTTTGGAAAGTAAAAAATTATCCGTTTGGACTAATTTTGGTGTCATTCGAAAAGTTATTCAGTTACCTTTCCAAAGAAACTAGGAAAAGTTATGACCAAAATATTGGCATTATATTACTTTGTGATGGGATTTAGTTATTTTATATTTTTATTTTTTACAAAGACTAGTTAGAGTGAAATTTGGAAAGGTTGGAATGTAAAAGCTATATATATGCTTGTAACCCAAAATTTTATGAATAAAGAATGATGATTATTAATGAATTTAAGGCTATGGTTGCTTTGTTCTCTGATGTAACTCCAGAATCTTAAAGGTGTGATGCTTTCAACCTTAGGTGTGACTCTTATGAGGCTATTTGTATTTTTCTTTCTTTCTTTATTCTTTTTTGTTATTTTATTTTTATTATAGATTATCAATTAAAAAACTAGATTAGAGCCTTTTTGTCATGCACCAGTTTAGTATTAGAGCAAAGCTTAGGAGAATTAAGGTCTTAGGTTGGCAGTTTGAGAAAGAGGTTTCAATACCCTAATTGTTTACCATGAGTTATTGGGATTTTGCATCTTTTGAGATATATAAAGTTCTGTGAAATATCGTTCCGAGTCGTTTGTCAGAGCTGAATTACATAAGGTAACAATTGAAATAGCTTAGGTAGAATATCATAAAAGGTATGGTTACAGTTATGATCCAAGAGAGTTCATTGTTCTTAAAAACTAACGACATCTTCTCAACAAGAAGGTTCGGGGTATTCAGGAAGAGCGTATACAATGTACAGTTGTGGCCATTAATAAAAGTCTGATAGCCCTTAAATAAGGATTTGCAAAGTATCAAAACAGCCTTGCGGCTAGTGATGATGATGGATAGCTTGATGAAGTAGTTGTGAATGAAATTGGTGATGTGACCAAGCAAGATATTGTGGAGCCTTATGCTGAACCACTATTTGAGACAGGGGAGCTCAAAGAGGAACACTGGTTTTGATGTTATCGATGAGATGGAAGATCAGTAGAACAATGAAGAAAATACAAGACTTTCTAAGAAACTAATTATGCTTGATGATATATGTACCATTCTTGACCCAAATTTAGAAGAGTAAGGAGTTGAATACAAGGTCTAGTACTATGTAGAACAACCCCTTAATGTATCAACGAGAGTTAGTGAACCATTGTCCTATTATCTTGATGTAATTTTAGATGAAGAACCTGAAGAAACATATTATGGGCTTGTTCCAAGACAAACCACTAAAACTACTTATTGAGAGGAGGTTTCGACATCAGAAAATCCATCATAGACATGTTACATGATTAATCCCTTGAAGTCAGTTGATGTTATTGATTCTTCATCACTATAAAACTCGAGGATGAATTTTTTTGAACCAGGTGAGAATGATGGGAAACACGAAAGAGCCTATATTTAGATTTGATGGGTTTATGTAGGGGTATTTTGGGAATTTTGTGTTTAATATTTTTTATGAAAAATATTTTCAATTTAGTCAATTTTAGATTAATCTAGGTTTGTTTCTTGTTAGTTTGTTTAAGGGTTTTTATTTATTTCTAAATAGAATATTCTTTCTTTAATTTTAAAGAAAGTAAAAGGCCTATTTTGGAAGGTCACAACTTACCTGTTTGGGCTGAATTTAGTGTCATTTGGAAGGTTATTCTACCTTTCCAACGAGATCAAGATTTTGATAATTCAATGTGATTTGGGAAAGTTATAACTAAAATACTGGCAATGTATCACTTTGTGACGGAAATTAGTTATTTTAGATTTTTATTTTTTAAGGAAGTCTAGTTAGAGTGATATTTGAAAAGATTGACATATATATGTTTGTAACCTAGAATTTTATGAATGAAGAATGAATGAAAGACAAGGTTTGAGAGCTCACGACAACCTCTTTTCTTTATAAGAGAAATCCTTTGTGAGAAACCAAGAATTGAACAACTTTTTAATAGATCAAGAGCATATTCCTTTGAGATAGGATAATGTCTCTTTTTTCTATATCAATTCTGTAGATTGCAATTAAGAAAATCAATGTATCACATGGTTTGCAACTCAACCTTTTAATAGATCAAGGGCATATTCCTTTGAGATAGGATAATGTCCTTCTTGAATTGAACAACCTTAATCCCAAGGAAGTACTTTATCTTCCCCAAGTCTTTAATCTCAATTTATTTTCCCAAATAGTTTCTTAAGCCTTTATTTCACAAGGGTCATCATTTGTCACAATAATGTCATCAACAAAAATAATAAGATCTGTCACTTTCCTTCGTTGATGCTTCACAAAGAAAGTATGATCTGCTTGATTTTTCTTGTACCCATTTCTCACCATAGCACTTGAGAACCATGCTCTTGATGACTGCTTTAATCCATACAATGCCTTTAATCAGCATGCTTTTCCTTCCCCTAATAGTGAGTGGAAACCTGGGGCTGCCTCATATAAACCTCCTCAAAATCTTCATGGAGAAAGGCAAGGGATATCAAGATTCTTATAGAGTTCATTTTGGCTATCAGTGCAAAGGTTTCTTGGTAGTCAATCACTTCTGTTTAGATTTAATCTTTTGCCACCAACCTTGCTTCATACCTTTCCATGCACCATCCGGTATAAGTTTAACCAAGAAGACATATATGCATCATACATGTTCTTTGGCTCTTGGAAAATCTACTACATCCCAAGTATGATTCTTTTTTAATGTCTATATCTCTTCTTCCATTGTCTCTCTCTAATTTGGCTGGGAAAGAGGTTTTGTGACACTACAAGGAGCAAAAATAGAAGACAAGGAAATGGAAAAGGCTTGAAATGATGGAGAAAGAACATTATACAAAACATGGTTAGCAATTAGATGTTGGATACAAGAGCGAACTCCCTTCTAGAGAATAATAGAAGGTTAAAGTCATCATGAATAGGATCAAGGGCATTACTAATGTTTGAAGATGGAGTAGAAAAGGCTTCTTGGAGAGGTACATGGGATTGTTCTATATAGCTTTCTTCTTCCTTGAATACACTTGTGAGAAGTCTTTTCCTACCACAATCTCCCCCTTCTTTTATTGACTTCACATTTATCTCCCAAACCACCATTAGGCATTAGCCCTACTACCACTATCAAAGGCATATGAAGGAACCAACAAAGGAAGAGAAGACCCCATTTCATTAACATATTCCTGCTGAAGAGGTTTTCTTTTGGGAGGAAAAAAATGGGACAAACTTGTAGGTCACATCTATGGAGACAAGGCATTTACAGGTTGATGGGTTACACTTGTACTCTTTTTGGCTAGGAGCATTCTTTAAGAAAAAATGCACTTAAGGGTTCTGGGATCAAGTTTGGACCTGTCAGATTTGGTATATGACAAAACAAACACATCCAAAGTCATTGGGAGGAATGGAGAACAAGGAAGATGAACTGGAAATGGTCTCAAAAGGGGATTCGAACCCAAGCACACGAGATGGCATATGATTCATAAGGTGGGTAGCAGTCAACAGTGTTGACAGTAAACTAACCAACTCTTCCAAAACCTTAAGGTGTTAGGAGATACACAAATTTATATACTTTAACACCCCCCTCAGGAGGAACACTGTTCTCTCCTGGGAACAGGGGAGCTAGGCATGGGTCAACACAATGCATACACACGCACACAATACTACATCCAGGAAAATACTTCCACCGGGATTTGAACCCCTGACCAAACCTGCTCTGATACCATGTTGACAGTAAACTAACCAACTGTCCCAAAACCTTAAGGTGTTAGGAGATGCACAAATTAATATACTTCAACAAACAGAGCATCACACTGAAACACCTTTAGGTCATTCATACCAAGGAGCAACCAGCTCATCAATTCATCACATAGAGGCATCAGACCCAGCATCAACCAGCTATACTCATCAACTATGATCTCCAATTGATACAACCAACCATGAGCTTGGCTCAAACTTCCAAACATGTTCCTGAGTACACACTGCAAAGGGCTACACAGGCTTCAATAATATTCATTCACAGGGTTATACAACCCATCAAACACCAATAGAGTACAATTCAGCTTAACTAATTCTTTAACAGTCAACAGCACATCAAGGAAACACACCAACAAAATTTTTGTAGCCACGAAATATCACCATACAGCAATAACAGACCATCGACTATCTTCAATGTTGATTCCCAACACTAAGAGCTGCTGCAAGAAACAAAACGAAGCTGAGAGGCAACTTGTACCCAAAAAAAATGCAGATGAAGTCCTCCACAATAGTACACAGCCCACTGATTCTGCTGGACAGATTATACTTGTAAACTCAAAAAAAACTCAGACGAAGTCCTCCACAACAGTAAGCTATGAGGTTGGCTGATTCAGTACATCCCAAAACTTCACAGAATTAATCACATAACAGTCACCCAGCAAGCTAGAATCACCAAACAACATAATAGGGTTGAGCCAAATACATAAAATTCCACCAAACCATCCAAACTTGAGGCTACATCTCACTTAACAATAGTTGATACCCCTTCTATGTTCGAATAACACTAACGCTGTCACGAGAATATAGATTCAAAGGATCAATTACTGTTGAGTCGATAAATCAGCTGAAGAAAACGATAAACAGGGGGGCAGTAACATTAGGGGACAAAAGTAATCATCCACATCTCATCTCTTGGCCAAAATGCATCAAGTTTCTTTAGGAGATTCCTCACATAATAAGGAAGCAATATCAATCAATAAATCCACCAGAAAAACTCGCACAACTTCGCGCAATTGAATCTACTCAGATCTGGAAAAGCAGTCGAATATACAAGAAAATGTACTAAAAATACCAAATCAACTCAAAACCCTTCGAGATCACCAAGATAAATCCCTAATAATCACAATCTTCTATGAATGACTGTCCATCAACACTGACCTAGGGTGTCCATATGGATGCTTATGTCATCTGTTCAGACTGATAACACCAGCAAGTCTTTGTCTGAGCTCCCCTTAGCTTCTATGTATTCTGTTGGCTTTGATCCCAAGTTGTAAGTGTAGGTCTAATGTTTGAGATGTATAGAAGAAGATGAAGAAGAAGAAGGAGAGGGAGTTAGGGAAAATGTAGAGAGTGAGTGTGTATCTTGCCTCTCTACTAATACTTCTCTGTATACTTTATACATATGATATACTGTATATGAATGGTATAGCAAGAAAGAACAATACGAACACAAAATAGACTAAGATAACCCCCATACATAAATGTAATTACAACCATGCCTTGAGTCCAACACGGAGTCCCATGCCCCCGTGAAATATTGACTGGTGACCTTAGTTCTTATGTGCTGGCTTGACTAAATTCTCTAGTGTTACTCAAAGTGACAGCCATTGTCTGGATGACATGTTTCATTCTGACTTTGAATAAGTGTTATCCCCAAACTGTCTGGAACTCTGAATGCAAAGGTTCTCATGATACTGTTTATGAAACTTCTGAATGAACATGGTTGAGTGTGGGAACTCCATTGGTAATTGTGAAATTATGGTTTCTTGTTTGCCTCGGATTTGGAGTGACCCCCTTAGGTCAGACCGACATCAGGGGCTGACACATCAGTGCCGAAAAAGTGATTTACACTTTTTGGGGATGCTTTTCACTTTTTGGCACTGATGTGTCGGCCCCTGATGCTGGGCTGACATAGGGGGTCGTACCAAATCCTTAGGGTCTCTTGTTGCTTATCTCCAAGGGGGGGGGGTGTGAAACTCGAAAAGGATCTTCTCCTGCCGGCTTATGACTTGTGAAGGTCCTGTCTAACAGTTGGCATAACATGATTGGTGGG
>JAOXJP010206422.1:0-11966 GCA_025762735.1 Platanus orientalis
AGCCCGACCCCCAATAAAAGTGCGGGCCTCGGGCCCTCACTGGGCCTAGCTCGGGCTTGGCTTTTTTCGGGTCAATTTGAGGACCGGGCTACGGCCGGACTCGGGCTAGCCCGGCCATGCCCACCCCTAGCTATGTGTAGATGGAAACTCCATCTCCAAAAGTGTGGATGGCGGGATCTCTGAAGCCATGAGGAGGCTTTCCACAATCCAAGATATACTCTAGAGTCACATAGCAAAACCGTGTGTTCATACAACTCCTTGAAATAAGGAAACTTGAGATGAAATGACCATCCTTCAATTGTAGGATGATGAGTCGAGTTGAGAACATGGCATGAGAAGTTAATAACTAATATTCTCATGAGCAAGCGGATCTGAGTATCAGGCATAGGCCAAGAAAAAAGGTAAAGATAATTAATAAAGCTTTAAACCACTCTAGAGTATCGAGGTCCGATAATGCAATTGTAGAAGGAATGGGATGTGATCATGCTGCAGAAGGATGAATACGGATTGGAGCTCTAAGTCAGAATTTATAGACTCATCACGGGAAAGGTTTGCTAAAGATATCAGGGACGGTTTAGTTTTCCATGAAGAAACTGGAGCCCGTTCGGCTCAAGGAGTATCGAAAGTCAGGCAAACTTAGAAACAATCAAATCCTAAAGATATTTCATCCTTGAAATGATGCCATTTGGGGTTACCCAATCAAATCAGTTACATCCTTAAAACACGAACTGTTAAGGATAATTAAGACAGTCTGGATACATGAATTTGAAAAAACACGTGTTTGTTTGGGATCTAAACCAAACACATGCAGGGAGCATTTGTTAGGTCACAATTTGAAATCTGCTAGTTAATAAAAGATGTGTGGCAAAGAGTAATAGTTGAGCGAATAGTTATCGAGTATAACACGTCAAATAGAGGATGAAAAGGTGAAAACACAGTAGTACACGATAGTTATTCAACACATATAAGTCATGGGAGAACCCACCAATGAGTGGGAAACCCATGGTTTGAACCATGCAGTGAGTGGAGCATCCACGATTTGAACCGAAAAATGGTTTTGAGCGGACATGGCAACGTTGATGCCATTGAAAAGATCTTATAAATAGAGGAGATGACAATGGAAGGAAGACAACCAAAAACTCATAAAAAATCATTTATCTTTATCGTAGAGTAGCAGTAGCAGTAGTGGTTGCAATTATCCTAGATTTAGTTAGCAGTCTATCTCAAAGTCCTTCATCAGAAAAATCAATTATATCCTCCAATTAGATTCAATGAAGTTCTTCCTTGACTTTAGGAGAAGAAATGAAACAATCTATCTTAAGGTACATTTTTTTTATTCATGTTGTGTTCTCTTTCAGTTAATGAAAGTTCTATCTTTTTATTAAATTAGGTGTTATTGTTCTGTTGTAAAAGTCCTTGGTCTAAAGGCGTAACTGAACCTTTCCCTTTTGATAGCCAGAACCGGAAACCCATACTGGTTGACCCGGTGACTAAATAAAATTTTTGTTGATGACCAACAATGGGCTTCATGCAAAATGTGTATGGGCCTTTCTTGGCACAGAATACTGGTATAAAGGATATTCATCCACGAGTGAGATATTTCAAACTCTCAAATCACTACACTGCTAAACACAACTTAACATATTATTTATGAAACAAAGATGTCTGAAACAACATTTTAAAACACGGATCCATCACATTTATTGATATGTGCCAGTATAAAAATATTTTAAAATTAAAAAAAAATACAAATACAATAAAAATATAGTAAAAAAATATTGCTATACACAAAACACCCCTAGATTATTTGACAATATATAGTCTCCCACCTCATCTATTGATAATTATAAAAAACCCTTTGTTAGATATATTCTGGATACAGAAGTTAGTCCCGTGTTGTTTTTACTACAATGCCCATCACTTTAAACCGTTTTTTATTTTTAAATATATTTCATAAAATACCAAAATTACCCTTCATACTTTAAACACATTTGTTGAGTAAAAGAAGTAAAACCCATTTCTTCTTCTTCCCTCTTCCTTCCTCCCTCCTCTCCTCCCTTACCCAACGCTAGTGATAGTAACCTCCTCCCATCAGCGAAAGCTTCCGACACCCCAATGTCGGAAAGGAAAATAATCTAGCATCAACACTAGCTCTGATGCACCCGATAAATGCTCAGTGCTCCCAGATGAATAGATGACCCCTTAACTAAATCTTGCCACCCCCAGTATCTGAATGCATCGTCATCCCCTTAAGTGATGCCTCCAATGTCCTCAACGCTGATGATCTGGTATGCATACTGGTAAATCACCCCTCCCATTTCTTGTAATATTTGTTAACTCCCTGCTCAAACCATAAACTCTACTACAACCCTCGAAAACCCTAGGGGACATTATACAATTACCTAAAAGAAAAAATGAAAATTTTAGTTTTCTTTAGGTAAGGGTATAATGCTTTACAATTTCGATTAAATTATTTGTTAATTCCTAGCATTTTTTTTTCGAATTCATTTCAATATTCTTGATTTTAGTTATATTTGGGGTTTTCTTGTGGTGAGTTTATAACGCCCTATAAATTTGATTAAGATTTTTTGTTAATTCCTTGGATTTTTATTTTTTCTGTTTTCAAATTCATTTCAGTTTTCTTGATTTTAGTCATATTTAGGGTTTTCTTATGGTGAGTTTATAATGCCCTTCAATTTTGGTTTTTTTTTTTTTTATTTAATTCCTTGCATTTTTTTTTTCAAAGTCATTTCAATTTTATTGATTTTAATCATATTTCGGGTTTTCTTATGGTGAGTTTATAATGCCCTTTAATTTCGGTTATTATTATTTTTTGTTAATTTACTATATATTTTTTTCAAATTCATTTAAAATTTCTTGATTTTAGTCATATTTGGGGGTTTCTTGTGGTGAGTTTATGTTTTTCTACAATTTTGGTTAATGCCCTGCAATGTGTAATGCCCCCTAAATTATTTATTGCTTATACTAATTATGACTGGAAATATTGTGTTTGTATGCTGATGGTGGTTGTATGTTGATGGTGTGGTTGTGGAGTGAATGGTGTATGGGGTGGGTTTATAGTGGCTATATGGGATGGGTGCTTTATGATGGTTGTTTGGTAGCTCTATGGTGGTGGTGGTGGTGGTGGGATAATGGTTTGTTTATAGTAGTTGGTTCGGGTGGCTATTTGGATGGTTGTTTGTGATTGTATAATGGTAATTTGGGATGGCTGTTTTGTGGTTGTTGTGGTTTTATCATAGAAATGCCTTTGAGAACAGAATCATTTTCTAACATATATACAAACTTTGGTGAGTTGGAAGTATACCAATATGAAATGTCTATGTAGAAAAAGAGCAATAATATGGGCATCCAAAATTCTGAATCATACAAAAATCCTGGTAAATTGTACTATTTATGTGCAAATAAATTTTTAAGTGTCATGATGGTGAAGCATAATATACTAGGAGACCCATCTTGTTCTTTCTTCAAGTGGTGTTATCCTTCTAGTGGAGGTCTTCCTTATAGTGGGGGTCAATGTTTTTACGAAAAATATTGACAGCTGGAAGAGGTTCAAAGTTTGATAAAGGATATAGATGTAAATATTGAATTATTGAAAGCACAAAGGGAGAAGCTTAAATTTGTGAAAGAACAAGATAAAGGGATTAAAGCCTTTTAAGCACAATGGGAATAGTTTTAGAGTACCATGGGAGCCTTGAAAGGATTGATAATGATGACATTATTTTTTTATTGTTGTTTATTTCTTTGCTAAATCATTGTAATGAGAAATACTAGTGATCATTATTGAGTCATGAGTATGTGATTTGTCAATCTCATGGTTAAATCATGTATGTAAGTCTTGTAAGAGTCCAAATACACCAAAAAACATCAACTTAACTTGAAAACTCAAGTGGACCAGAGACAAGAAGACTGAGACATAAAATTGGGCCCTAAGAGTCCTAACCAAGCCAAGGTATATGCATGTATCCATATAGGAAAATGATGTATTAGGCCCTAAAGAGGCCTAGTTATGTGAGAGAACCATGGTCTGATGCCCAAGTGAGATGCCTAAGTGATTGCCCCCAAAAGTCCTCTGAAAAACTTTGTACAGGACCCCTTAACCGGTTTCCAAGTGCTTGACCGGTTAGGGATCATAGTATGGAGCCTAAAAATGTTTAGCAGGAGGTACCCTATGAGGCCTGACCGATCAAGCATGGGTCTTGGCTTGACTAGTCTCCAAGTGCCTGACTAGTTAGGATACTCAGTCCTAGACACCTGAGGTACATGCATGCCCCATGAGGCATAGGTCATATCTTAACCGGTCTCTAAGTGCCTGGCGTCAATGGTGCGAATGTGTGATTTTGAAACTTTATTTTTCGCATCAATGACCACTATTTGTTGTTCATTTTAAAAGATTTCAATCCTACGATTGAGAGTGGATTCCATCCACTATAAGAGGGAAACTTTCCTCATTAGGGAAACACTTCAAGCATTTAAAAGAGTGTTAGAACTTTTTCCAAAAGTGAGCCTCCATTGAAGAGAAAACTCCTCCCTCATTGTTTTGAGCTTTCAAGCTTACTGTATTGCTGAGAAAACACTCTCTAGTCCTCTCTCTCACTATCTTTATCTAGCATCCTAAGAAGAGCGACACTTATAGGTTATCATAAAAAGAAACCCTAGCTCGGCTAAGCTCAAGAAGTTAAAGATCCAAGACTTGAAGTATTATGGGTGTACTAAGGCATATTAGCTCAATAAGGAGCACTCATGCTTGGTATAGTAGCAACATCAATCATATTATGGTAATATTTTCTTACTTTTTGCATTCATTTGCATTCATATTCATATTCATCTTGCTTTGCTTCTACTGAACACACCGGAAGCTTGACCACACTCGCTGGAGACACTAAGCGTACTATTTAGCTTGCTAAGTGCAAGTAGATTGGTTTTGTATGTTTTTGACCTAAATTGTATTAGGTAATCTAAATGAAATATATTTAATCTTGGTAGTGAGCTTTAGAAGAGTGGATGTAGGCCATCGTGCTGAACCACTATAAATCTTGTGTTGTGGATTGTTTGTATGATTGCCTATCTCTTTAAGTTCATAGCTTTATCAACTATTGCACTTTATCTATTTGATTATATTCTTGAGTAGCTACATCATTGGCACACACACTTGGATTAATTCAAAAGGGGCTAAAATTGAATTAAAACCAATCCTAATGATCTAAAATGGGTAAATAAATTTAGAAATCCTATTCACCCCCTCTAGGATAAACCAGCATGGTATTTCAATCATTTTTAAACTTTGTATTGACAATTGATGGTACTATGTGGGATGACTTTTTCTTATTAAAATTTGTTGATATAATTTGTTATTGAAATTTGTTTTGTAATGGCATGTGGGTGGTGTTATTTGTAATGGATAGTGGGTAGTGAGTAGTGGACAGTGGTGCTTAGGGTGGTAGGTGTAGTAGGTATTAGTTTGTATGTTTTATGTGGTAATGACAGTGGTGTTGGTGTTTAGACAGGGACAATAAAGTGGTAGTGGTGGTGACTTAGGTCTAGGTGATTGGGGTAATGATAGTGGGTGATAGTGATATTTTGGTTAGTGGCACTAAAGGGCAAGGGAAATGGTAGTAGAGACTAGGGGTTATGGGTGGTGGGTTTAGTGCTTTGGGTATGGGTAATGGAGGAAGGGTAGGGGTAGAGAGCATTGGTATGTATGTGTACATGGTGGGTGTGGGGTTTTAAGTATTTTTTAATAAAATTTATTATTGATGTTCTAGGTTGATGTATGTGTTTATATGTTTGAGAACAAGTTCTACAAATATTAGTATGTGTGTACTTAAAACACTTTATTATGTGAACATGTGTTTGATAAGGATATGAATTTAAACAGGTATTTGGTAAGATGTGTTTGATGATGTCTTCAAACATGTGTTTGATGATAGGTTGCTAACCTTCTAGGAGGCAACAATTTTGAGTACAATGTGTTGATATGTATGTGTATATGATGATATGTTCAAACTTATTTTATATTATTGTTATGTAAAAGTTCAAACATGTTTTATGTATTATATATATGGATGTTAAAATAAGTTTTATGTTGTTGTTATGTGGAAGTTCAAACATGCTTTATGTAGTAGATATATGGGTGTTCAAATAGGTTTTCTATTGTTGTTATGTAAAAGTTCATACATATTTTATATAGTAGATATATGGAAGTTCAAATAGGTTTTATGTTGTTGCTATGTTGAACTTCATACAAGTTTTATGTAGTAGATATATGGATGTTCAAAAAGGTTTTATGTAGTTGATATATGGATATTCAAACATGCTTTATGTAGTTGATATATAGATGTTCAAACTAGTTGTGTAGCTGAGATGTTCAAACATGTCTGTTGTATGTAGATGTCCAAACAGGTTGTGTAGGTGATATGTTGTTTAAATAGTTGTATTGTATGTAGATGGTGATGCTCAATGGGTAGTAGGAAAAGTTCAAACATGTTGATTATATATGGATGTTCAATTTGATTGTGTAGGTGATATGGTATTTGAACATATTGTATGTGGATGAGGATGCTCAATGGGTATCAGGGAAAGTTCAAGCATGTTGGTTGTATATGAATGTTCAAATAGGTTGTGTAGGTGATATACTATTTGAACAGGTTGTATGTGGACAGGGTTGTTCAATAGATAGTAGGTCAAGTTCAAACAAGCCAGTCAAATTGTCTGATTAATATTTAGGCGTCAATCAAGCCAATCATACCATTTGATTAACATCAACCAGATCGTCTGATTAATATCAAGATGTTAATCAAGCAAATCAGACTATTTGATTAATATCTGGGCATCAATTAAGCTAACCAGACTATTTGATTAATATCTAGACATCAATCAAGACAATTGGACCATCTGATTAATATCTAGACGTCAATCAAGCCAATTGGATTGTCTGATTAATATTCGGGCATCGATCATGCCAATCAGACCATCTAATTAATATCTAGGCATCAATCAAGCTAATTGGACCGTCTAATTAATAAGCGTTAGTCAAACCAATTAGACCATCTATTTAATATCCAAGCATCTATCAAGCTAATCAGACTGTTTGATTAATATTCGGTCATTAATCAGGTCGACCAGACCATCTAATTAATAGGTGTCAATCAAGCCAATCAGACCATCTGATTAATATCCAAACGTCAATTAAGTCAATCAGATCGTCAAATTATTATCCTAACATCATTTAAGTTAATCAAACCTTCTGATTAATATCTAGACATCAATCAAACTAATTTGGAATCGCTTCTTTACTTGAATGGGTTTGATTTAGTTTGTATAACCTCAGTGTGCTCATTTTATGACCATTAGATTATAATATATTAATGATTAGACAGTAGTTTTGTTTCCTGTCAAAAATTAATTAACACAAGGGTAATTTCATCTTTATATGGGTAAGGGTAATTTCGTCATCGAAATACAGTCCCATGTGCCATAATGGTTGTTTTGGGTTTATACATTAATTTTGGTCATGCAATTCGTTTGACTAATTGCCAATGACAGAAAATTGATGGCATAGTGGTTTTTGACATCTACAGTGTTGGTTAAGGAGCTTTTTGTAAGGGAAATGATGCTCTGTCCAAAAAATGGTGTTTGGGACACCAAAGAAAGTCATATGAATAAAATGGGTGGGTGATACAATTTTTAAATATGAACATGCATTTGATTCCCTATGATGGCCCTTACTGTCTTGGACACTATTCTAGACACCAAATCCTAGATAAAACATCCTTTCCCTTTTTGTAATTATCAATAGTTGATAGGGGAATCTGTATATTATTAGATAGTCGAGCAGTTGGTTCTGCAATTAATTCTATAACTTTCAACATCTTGTACATGGACTCTAATATGCACTAATTTAGCATTGACAAATCCTTTATTCAAAAAATAGAAAATAAAAATAACATATACGGATAATGTGGTGGACACGTGACTTATGTGCATGTTTTAAACCATCACAAATTTGTCCACATGGAAGATCCTCACCTCAAAATTCAATAGATTTGGAATGTATTTTCACTATAAACTCATATATGTGGGATCCAGTGGTGGACCCCACTTGTGTATGGGTAGCAAAAGTGAATTGATTCCCCCCCTTTGCCTCGGCCCTCGTGCATCGCAGAGGAGGCGTCGCAGAGGATATCAGGCCCATAGAAAGACACAAGACACATGGCATATATACAAAGTTTAAGGCCCCCCCCATTATTTGGTCTACTTTTAGCCAAATTTAAGAATAGTGGTTCCCTGCGTTTGAGTCCGGTGTCTTAATATTTAAAGAGGAACATGAGATAGTTCACGAGAAGCAAGGAGAGGACTTTTAGTAGCTAAGGAGTGGTAATTTAGTAACTTCCAAGCATGTAAGGTCATTTCATGTTAGTTTTTCTTTGCAAAAAGCCAAAACATACCTAGGACTTTCATTTCTCCTTGTACCTGCTTTTCTTTCTCTCCCTCAACCTTTAAACGAATCAAAGAAATTTGAGCTCTTCACATATCACCATCTTTCCCTATATCAAAACCAATTAAAGAGATGATCTCTAATGGTGCAAATTAGTCACAGACTATCCCGTGAAACAACAAGTTGATCTCCAAGGTAGCATCTGGTCTGTATTTGGAGAGTTTCTCATATTGACGATGCTGTTAGTTTCTCAAGCAAGATGACATGAGTGTCTGACTATTTGATGACCATTGTTTCCTTATTTTCTTAATTTTTTTTTTCTGTTTAAAAATCTAGTTGTCTTAAAAATGAGTTATTGGAGCTAGTTAATGACAAACTCATCCGACTTATTCAGAAAAATTGGTAGAGTTATCAAGAGACAGTTGTTGACGTTACCCAAGTTTTGGCACTTGGTTAGCCAAAATTTTTGTTGAGTCTGAGTAACTAGGCCAAGTTTTCAGAGTAACCAATGGATAACATTGATATGAAGTGTTGTGTTAGAACAACAAAGCGGAACAAACACTGATCGGATTTAAGTATGTAATGCACATGAAACAATACAAGAAAACATAAAAATGGCAAAGAACAATCACAAGAGACAATATTTAATGTGGTTCGATAAACTTGCCTACATCTATTGGCGAAGATGATCAATAACTTCACTAATATGGAGAATAAAGAAGAGTATAAAACGTATAACGGTGAGTTCCCAAACCCAAAGGTGAAACCCTAAGGCAAAACCCAAAGAAGAAGTACTCCTAACACCAAATACATTCTTGCCTCTCACGAAAGTCTCTCTCATCCACAATCTTCTACAACCTTAAAACCCATAAACAAATCATTTTATAGAGATGTCCAATCCCAAGAAACCCTAGCACATTAAGGTCTTAAGAGACCTAAAAAACCAAACTTCCTAAAATATGATGTTTCCTTGGCTGATGGGTTACATGCGCACGACTTAGAAAACGTGTAAGTTCAAGACACTTCTAATAAATCTCCACCTTTGCTTGAATTCTACCAAACCAAAACTGAACGAAGCTCCTTGATCATCTTCTCCAACCCTAAAGGGTATGTAATTAGTTCTCTTTCAAACTGATAGGGTTTAAGCCATTCTTTCCGTTGAACCTAGAACCTTGTAGCCACACTCGCAAAATCTCCAAAAAGAATCATCAATCCATAGCTTTAACCTTTAGCTCTGATACCGGTTTGTTGTGCCAAAACAACATAGCGGAACAAACATGGATCAGATTTAAGTATGTAATGCACGTGAAACAATATAAGAAACCATAAAAATATCAAAGAACAATTACAAGAGACAATATTTAACTTGGTTCGGCAAACCTGCCTACATCCACAGGCGAAGACGATCAATAACTTCATTAATACGGAAAATAAAGAAGAGTATAAAACGCATAACGGAGAATTCCCAAACCCAAAGGTGAAACCCTAAGGAAAAACCCAAAGAAGAACTCCCAACACCAAATACATTCTTCTCTCTCCTACAATCTTTTGCAACCCTAAAACCCATAAACATCTCCTTTTATAGAGATGTATAATCCCAAGAAACCCTAGCACGTCAAGGTCTTAAGAGACCTAAAAAACCAAACTTCCTAAAATTGGACGTTTCCTTGGCTGATGGGTTACATGTGCACAACTTAAAAAATGTGTAAGTTCAAGACACTTCCAACATGAAGAACATTCCTGGAAATTTTTTGCTAGAAATGAGTTTAATTATTCATGTATAATTCCAGCTAGCTACAGGATATTCAGGTGAGGTCTAGTTGTTGTGGGACAACGCAATCGATGTTGTAATTGTCAAATCCACAAAAAAAAAAAATAAAAACAAAAAAAAAAAAAAAAAAATTGCTGAAATTAAATATTCTTAAATCCTAGTGTTTTTTTTGTACATGTCTTTATCTCCAAAAAGAAATTTCAGAAAAAAATGTGGTTAAAGCTATCACAATTTGCCATGTCGATTAAGGAACCCTGGTATTCTATTGGAGAATTCAATGATATAGCAAACTCATCTGAAAAACAAGGTGGAAATGAAATCCCGAATAGTTGGAATATAATAAGATTTGAGTTACTCGAGGCCAGTATATACATGGTCTAATAAAAGAAGAGCTCAATTTTTAATAAGAGACATTAGATTGGGCTCTAGCAGATGATTTGTGACAGCTTAAATTGTTGGAAGCTACGTATTACGCCTCCCCACCAGCAATAGTGACCACAACCCAATTCTGCATCAAAGAGAAAGAGAATAGAGGTCTGTTTTAAGGCCATGTGACTCAGAGTGCGCACCCATGTGATAAATTGGTTGATAAAATATCAGTGCACAAACAAAAAAATTTAGAGTAGACAACATTTTGGGTTAATCCATGTTGAACTAGGCCAAATTAGAACAAAAAAAAAGAGAGGTTAAATTGCATTTAATTAGGAACCCCATAAGAAGAAGTTTGGGTGGAAAAGAAAGAGCTGACTAACAAATATAATGAACTGCTCAAAAATGGAGAAATTCATTGGCTGCAGTGATCCCGAAAATATCCTGGATAAGAGGAGGCAATGGGAATATAAGGTTTTTTTTTTTTTTTCATTTGTCAACATTAATTCACAAAAGGAAAAACATGATTAGCTACATCCGAAATCAATTGGGTACATGGACTGAAGATTCAACTGAAATTTCTTGATTATTTCAAGGAGATTTTACCTCTTCCAATCCTTCGACAATGCTAGAAGAATTTGTAGTTACTGAAGACCCGGTCACCTCAGAAGAAAATGTGCACATCAATGGTGTTCCAAGTACATAGGAGATCAAAGAAGTTACTTTTGCTATGCATGGGACTGCTCAAAGCCCCCGATCCAGATGGTATGCCTACTTTGTTTTATCATAAATGCTAGGATCTCATAGGAAACAATGTGGTTAATTTTGTACAATAAAGTTTTCGAACAAAATTATCTAATGAATTCGTGGTAGATTACATGCTTATATCTCTCTGCTACATCAACTATAAAATAGTGGCTATAATAATGATAACAAACTAGATTCGGCCTATTATTGATAGATTAATTTCCCAACTTCAAGGAGTGTTTGTACCTAGACAATAGTTCACAAACAACAAAATTATAGATTGGAACCATTCCATTCGATGGAGGAAATGAAAGGGAAAAATTGAGTCTTAGCCTTGAAATGTGATGTATAAAATGTATGATAGAGTGGAGTGGCATTTCTTAAAGTCAAAACTTACCAGATTTAGATTCCATCAAGACATTAGAGATCTAATCCTGACAGGTATTACCACTACATTCTCACTAAAAATTAGGTGAGAACGAATCTTGTGAGAACTGTGAAAACTGGAGCAGGGTACGGACCCATCAGCACCGAAAAGTGATAAGCGCCCCCCAAAAAGTGCAAATCACTTTTCAGTACTGATGTGTCAGCCCCTCTGGTGCAGTTTTCACGGTTCTCATGAGA
>JAOXJP010206433.1:0-11966 GCA_025762735.1 Platanus orientalis
CAATAAAAGTGCGGGCCTCGGGCCCTCACCGGGTCTAGCTCGGGTTGGGCTTTTTCGGGCCGGGCTCGGGCCGCCCCGGCCCATGCCCAACCCTACTTACGTGGGAATATTTATCTGCTGTGATTCCATTTCAACCACAAATCAGTTTGTTTATTTGAAAATTGAGACATCATGGCGTAATTGTTATGCATTTGTTATTATGTGATAGTATTCAATGTTCTTTGATACAAAGGAATATCCCATCTCAATTGAGAAGCATACCTATCTTTTCAAAAAGAAATCTATTTCCGGCAAGGATTTTTAACACCGATGCTAACCTCCGCGGGCAATCACATCAGCGTCAGAAGTGATTTATACAAGCCACCAAAAGTGTAAATCACTTTCGGCACTGGTGTTTCCACCCGTTTGACCCTCGCCAGAGTTTAGAGGAGGATAGAATCGGCATATAAAATCCAAGTCGATCTAATTCTAATTCTATGTTCCTCTTAAATCGCTTTTTATTTCTACTTTTTTTAATGTCTGATTTTGCATAATCTTCTTTAACTCTTTTTGTTGGTTGGGTAGAATTGATCCACGATTCCCTTATTTTTGTGCATTTGATTCAAGATTCTTTGTAGTAATTTTTTTTAATTTTTTTATTCCAAGTTTATGATTCTTGGGAATTTTGAGGATAAAATTCGCTTAGGAGAAAAAATTAGGATCTCTAGACCTAGAGAAATAAAGGCTTGTGGTTTTAGTGATGGCTGCAACTTGAGCTAGACTAGCCTGAAGCCCGATTTCTTTGGCCCAAAGTCTGGGTGGACTGGATTAGTTTTATTTTGGTTTGAGTGGAGCTTAGTCCAAAGTAACACCCAGAATTGATTTTGGGTCAAATTTGGACAGCCCTTAGTTCAGCCTGAATGACCCAGCTTGGCCCAAATTACAATATATACCATATATGTTATTATCATATATACGGTAAATAAAAGGTAATATGTAATTAATAATATTTATACTAATTGTTTTATAAGTTAAACATCCTTAGGCTTTAAAGAACTCTCCCCGAACCCCAAATTTTTAGAATGGGCTGAATTTGAGAACCAGTGGAGTTTGACTCCATGTACTGTATTTTGGGCTGATCAGACAGGCCATACCAACCTAACTTGCAGCCCTAGAGCTTTGATTTGGTTTTTTTTTTGGGTACGAACACCCTCCTGAACGAATAGGTGTGAATGGCATCAGGGGCGGCCACATTAGTGCCGAAAAAGTGAATTACACTTTTTGAGGGGTGCTTATCACTTTTTGGCACTGATGTGTCAGCCCCTGAATCCATTAGCACCTATTCGTTCATGGATTATTTGTACCTAATTCTTTGGGTAGTTTTAGACACAAGGGTCACGGGGTTGAGACTAATAAATGCCTCCCATTTGAGGCATAAGAGACTTTGGTTTGAGGATCTGAAAATGCTCACGCATGACTTGGTTGGGCATTTTTTCAAGAGAAGTGCAACAAATAAATGTTGATCACATTTTGAACAGCTAATCTACAGAGACTTATGTGTGAAGCAGGTAAGGATCATATCAAGAAAACATGTTTTTCTCATCACATGTGGTTTCATGTTCATCTTGATCTACATTGATTAAGTCACAAAAAGATTGACTTAGTTATTAGCACCCAATTTTGCAATGGCCTTAATCAGTGGCCATGACTTGAAACAATCCGCTTATTGCCCAGTGAAACCAAATACTAAAAATTAAACTTCTTCAAATTAAATGAGTAACTGTTTGATTTGGTTTTCTCCACCTAGAACATCATCTTGTCTCCATAGTTTACCTCTCAATAAAATTTCTGCTATTTTAGACAGTGTATTATTCACCATGCATACATCTCAAGAGAAAAACAAGAAAGAAGAGCAGTGAACACTGTAAAAAATCACCAAAGTTCAATCACATAGGTTTTGAAAACAAAGATTATAAACTATGAAACAATATGAAGACGCGCCATATGTAAAAGCACATGTTAATTGGTGATTAATGTCCTTCTTAAACAACAAAGAGACTTTTTACAACAACAACAAACAGCCTTATCCCAACTATTTGGGGTCGGCTACACGAATCCTGTTTCGCCGTTGATCACCAAAAAAAAAAAAAAAAATCAACAAAGAAGCTCAAACCTACTGTTGATCTAATGAGGTAGATTATGCTAGAAACTAACAAAAACCCACATGATATAAGTAGAGTTTATAACTGGCAGAAAATAGTGAAATTCAGATAAACCAAGCGAAGCAATTCATTGCTGACTTGAGTATCTAAGAATTCTTTGCTTGCATTATGACACATAAAGAGGCCAAGGATGAGCATATGCACCAATTATGGTTTTAATAGATTGTACTAATTTTCCTGGTTTAATCAAGTTACATAGGAAGATTTCTCAATCATTAATCTACTTGGGAGGTATGGACATGGTATTGGGGCCCAGCTGCTATAGAAAAGGGGCTTTCATGGGCCCAATGCCCCGCTCAGCTTGAAGTCCAAGGATGTTTGGAACCCCATTTTGTCTAAAAAATGGTTTATTTATTAATAAGTTATTTGTGGTAAGCCAGAGAGGAGACTTCCAAAAGGGAGAGAATTTAGGAAAAAAATTTATGGATGCCCGCTATTTATAGAGTTGGAGGCCAATCAACAAAAGGAAAATGATAGAATTAGCCGCTGCTTAGTGGAGGATTGTGTCCTCTTCCCTTAACTAACACTAACCTTTGCTCCCTGTCAGGGGGTGGGCACAGCAGCACAGAAAAGTGATATGCACCCCTCCCTCCCCCTCCCCCTCCCCCTCCCCCTCCCCCCAAAAAAAGTGTAAATCACTTTTTGATGCTGATGTGTCTGCCTCCTGACAGGAAGAGGAGGTTAGCGGTTGTTCGGGGAGTGGACACAATCCTCCCTCGTTTTTTGTTGAGGTTTATATATGTATGTATGTATGTATATAGTGATCCATTGAAGAGATTTAGGCAATCAAGGAATCTTCAACAAGACGACTTAATTAGCAATCTAAATATATTAGTTACATCACCTCTCCTTTTTTTCAGTATGGCCACATGGGCCTTCATCATCATAGCCGCTTGAAGTGGGACCAGCCTGAGCCAGCTAGAACTCAAGAACCAGACGACACCACTTTGCACTGTTCACCCTACCTCCCCTCCAGGGATTTGACCTGTGGAAGACAGATGCCTCAGCCGCCAGAGCACTGGGTGTTGGCGCTACATCACCCTCTCCTTGTGTAGATGAATTCTAGCCTAATACAGTTTGGTATTTTGGGCATACTTGAATTAAAAATTTTAAAATCCTGACAACTGGTGCTAAGAGAGAATTAGTGCAATATATAATGGTCCATACAGCTGGTGTGAACAAGAGAAACAAGCACATGACCAATCTAGAGGGTCCTCATATTGTAGATTGCTCTGTTAGGCACATCATCTCTGCACGACGTCCACGTGGCTGAAATAGGAGCACGATCGATCACCAAAAAGTAAAAAAATAGTAAAAAATGTTGAAGGCTACTTACTATAAGCATAGGAATTTTAATAATAAGCATGGGTTCAATCAGTAACTGGAAGAAGAAACAAAGTGTACATATTTATGAAAATTAAGTTTTTTTGATAATCAACAACTGGTATTAAGTAATGAGACAAAAACAAGAAAATTATTTGCCGTGGAGGACAAACTTTTATTGGACACAGACAATAACGTCAATGTTTGTTTTCTTCTTATTCACCCACTCTGCTGGACATTTTTATCCGATACGAAAATAACATGAAAAAATTAGGTGAAAATGAATTTCAGTGCCAAAAAGTGATAAATGCCCTCCTAAAAAGTGTAAATCACTTTTCAATACTGATGCATCAGACCCTCTGAAACTGTTTGCACAGTTCTCACGAAATCCATGTGTACATAATCTGAGCCTAAGAAAATAACCCAATTTTGTGCGCTTGGGATTTGGTAGGACAACTTTGAGAGTGGCTAAAGTTGGAAAGACATCAAAGGCTGACACATCAGTGTCAAAAAGTGAAAAAATCCCCCAAAAAAGGTGTATCACTTTTTTTGCGTTGATGTATCAGGCCTAATGTCATTCCAACCTACCAAATCGCAGCTCAATTTTGTGAGACTTTCCATCTAATAGCCATTTTGCAAAACTTTTATGGCCGTGAGACCCCCTTTTTTATTTATTATAAATAAACAGCTTCGTTAATAGTCACCGGGGGAGGGGAGAACTGACTAGCTCTTCTGTCAATAGAGACATTTATATAAACATTCTTGTTTTGTACAAGATTTACTAGTGTGCCACCAAACGCTTCAACCTTATCTATAGGGGCTTCAATTATGAAAATGCCCTTCAATAATACGTTCTCAAAGAGGCTCCTTGGAGCTAATGTTCATAATTCTGGCTAGATATCCTCTGCGACGCACGAGGACCAAGGCAGAGGGAGAGAATCAATTCACTTTTGAAGTTGTCACTTCACCCCTAAAAAGTGAATTGATTCCCCCCCGCCCCTCTGTCTCGGCTCCCAAGCATCGCAGAGGGGGGCAGCACAGAAGATATCACATGAGGGCCCACATTGAGGCTACGTCTGATTGTTTTGATTTTGGCCAAAGCCAGTAGAATCCTGAATAGGATTCCATTGATTAAATGGATTCCAACATCTGATTAGTTGGATTAGAAACCAATCGATTTCCATGCAAATCTAGTGGAATCCATCTTTTATATGTTTTAGTTTTCCGTATCCATATCGTTGTGACGAGGGGTGGAATCACATAAAAGCAAGGTTGGACAGTTGCTCCCCTCAATGTGTGAGTGTCTTTGTAATAATAATAGGCCTGACAAAATATTATGCTTGACTGAATCAGTTGCCCCCTTTGAATGTATGAATTGCCCCCCTTGAATGTGTATGTACCCCATAATTGGAATCAGTTGCTCCTTCAATGTGTGAATACCCCATGATTGGAATAAGCCCCCTCCCCATCCCCTCTTACCAGGAAATGAGTTCACATCATCCCTAATTTGAGTGAACTGGTACTCCATTCTCTGCTCAAACTGTGAACTGGTACCATTCTAATATCTGCTCAAACTGTGACACAATGTTAGACAAATGGTGCATTAAACTCAAGATGGTGTCAAGGGTGCCAAGTGACTTCATTTGAAATAAAATAGATGGGAATTTAAAATTTCATCTAACCATTGCCCATTTTATTCCATGTAAAGTCACATGGTGTACTGGACTCCAAATCTTGGACAGAACATCTATTTCAATTAATAAATACACAAGTATATTTATTATAATACCCTAATTTGATTCATGTGTATATGCTCAAACACTCTTTGTTAGGCCACGTGTTACACACTGATTGCTAATGGAGTGGTACCTGTTCATTGATACTGAAGATGATTTAAAATCCCAAAGAATCCTTGCCTCAGGATTGGATTAGGTGTGCCCCTAAATGGGTGCCAACAGTGTGCCCGCTAGCAGCAGGTGACACATCACGTTGATGTGACATATCACCTCTATTGTAGGCACATTATTGGCATCCGTTAAGTGGACACACATAATCCTTTGGCTTGCCCCCGCTACATGAAAATCCTGGCTCCGCCCTTGATTGTGACCAAATCTGGTGGAAACTCCTCTCTATTGTATTGATTGTTGATTTCTTGTGAATTTCAAAAAAATTGTTTTCGATTTCTTAACAATCAAATAGCAAATAGAAATATTGTATTGCTTTCAATATTTTTTTATTCCTTGTAGTTTTTAGTTTCTCAAATTTCTTTTCTAATCCACTCAAATTTGGATGATCAGACATAGCCTAAATTAAAACCTGTGAAGTACCTTGACCAAGTCTCTTGGCCTTGTGGCATTGCACCCTCAGCAGGCTGCACATTTGGTGAATGTATTTTATTTAGGTGAAATTCCTTTAGTCATAGATCTTGTTAATTAGAACATGAGACACAAATGCCAAATCTATGGATGGGTTGTTTCCCAAAAACCTAAGACCACTACCATGATGACCTGGCTTATGTGAGCACAGAATCCATGGACAATGCGGGAGCTGAGAACACTCATATTGGCATTGAAAACTAACTTGCATTTTTTGGGGTGTATTTATATTTTTGAATGCTGATGTGAGTGTTCACATACTTTTAAACATGAATTGTTGATGAATTTTGTGTACACAAAATCTGGAGTGCTACCAAGGCATTGAATGATTGTCTATGATGAAAATAGCCTCCGTAAACATGTCACATATTGACACTTGATCTGATTTTGAATTTGATACTTCTTTTTGAACACCTACTTTTTCCACTGAACACCTTTTTAGATGTTTTTAATCACCACAATACCACGTGGTAGCTTATAATTGATCAGAGACTCAAAGATACCTTTTCATCATAGAACATTTGTTTCCCTTCAAAAACTCCAAACAACCTGAACCAAAAGAACCATTCAAAAGGGTAGTTGTGCTTAGGAGTTGGAAGACTATTGTCTCTTCATTTTAAGTGTTCTTTTACATACTCTTTTGGCATTCTGTGATTTCTTTATGGCAAAGGTAATACATTACATTTCGTGTGCACAAAAAATGTGTGCACACCATGCGCATGGATCATGGCACAGACACATCAGTGCCGAAAAGTGATAAACATGCCCCTAAAAATGTGTAAATCACTTTTTGATGCTGATGTGTCCACACCTTGGTCCATGTGCATGGCATGGGCACATCTTTTGTACGCATAAAATCTGGACTCGAGAAAAGTGAATGGCTGTAAATTCAGCTAAGTTAGATTGTACTTACAAAAAAAATGTTAGATTTTTCTTTTTTTCCTTTTTGGGGGTAAGAATTTGAAGTTTGAGTGAAATGAGCGTATTGGTAGGCTTCACACCAATAATGTTTCTGTCCAGGATGTACCATTCACCCCTTCACAGGGGGTATGGGCCACACCCCCTGTGAGGGGGTGAATGGTACATCCTGGACAGAGGTTCCTTCCTCATTCCAATTTGAGTGCAGTTATACATGAAAACTGGTCAAGGGAATCAGTTCCCCGGCACAAAGTATCTGTATACCAGAAATCAAAAAAATGGAAGTATGGGTATTTATGTGACTTCAATTGTCCCGTCACAAATAGTACCAACTGTATACAAGAAATCAAAGTATGGGTGTCTATGTGATTTCAGTAAGTGGGAATATACGTTATTAATCAATGAAAAGGGACCCCACAGTTTCGACTCTTTCGACGACGAGACTGTTTTGGCGGGTTTCATGGGGGAGTTCTTTCAGTTTTAAGTTTCCCCAGTACATATTTGTAGCCGGAGTTTCCAGATTTTTTTTGGGGTCTCCTTTTTTTCCCATTTTCTCCGCATCTGTTATGTGATTTGATTCTGTTTCATAAGTTGATTCTGTCGGTTTTTGGAGGGTTTAAGGAGATGGGATTTCTTAGCAGTTTGTTGGGAATCATTGGCTTTGCATGTGGTATTCCGATTGGACTCTTGGTGGGGTTTCTTTTGTTCATCTACCACGAGCCCAGAGATGTAAAGGTGATTTCTATTATCTTCACGTAATTTTTCTATGTATCTAATCTTGTAATTTGTTTTATTATTTGTGATAATCTCTTATGAAACACTTGATGAATGGATGATTCCTTCTATCTGGGTTTTTGATTTAGTGTTGAAGTTTCTAATCTGTGTGTATTGATTTTTGTCTGATAGATTATGGGATTAGTTCTCTCTCTCTCTCTCTCTCTCTCTCTCTCTCTCTCTCTTTCTCTCTCTCAGTTGGGTTTTTTTTTTTTTTTAATTTAAGCTTTCTTAGTAAGTGGTTCTCCAATTTTAGGTAGAGAACCAAACCCAGTAGTAGTTTATTTATATATTTATGATAATTATTCATATTTTCAGTCAAATCATTAGAGCATACATTTACTATACTTGAGAATTATTTCTTAGAATCTCTGTCTGTGGTTTGTGGGTGTTTGTGGCTAATAGTTTTGTTTTTTATCATTTTCCTCCAAAACAGGATTGATTTCAATGATTCTTGTAGTAAATGTTACTTTAGATAAGCATGAAGATGGTTCAAATTGTGATTGTTATTAGTATTTCTATTATCATCCTGACCCTTATATTTTCTAGTAATTCTATCATCTCCCTGACTTGGGTCTGTATTATATTGAAGAATGGCCATTGAATTGCCGCACCTATATATACCTAACTGCTCATAAGTCCAATTTGTGGTCTGGAATTATTGGTTGTCCTTGTACTTTGTAAATTACTGCATTTCCAGATAATCTCTCTGTTTGTTCTACATGGTTTTGACTTTCAGGAGTCTACTTGTCTGTCTTTTTTTTTTTGGCTGCAAGTGTGTTCTGGATTAGTTCTTTTCTCATAATATTCATGATTGAGGAATAGGGAAGTGGATGATTTATACTAATTGCATTAGATGCTAGGCCTAAATATGATTCAAAATTATGTTTTTTTGCTCCCCCCTCCTCTACTGAAGGCATTGGAAGCAAGTTTTCAAAATTTTGAAAATAGAAAGATTCGTTTTCAATTTTGAGTTGTTTAAATTTTTTTACCAATTTTGGATACTTCTCAAACAATATTTCTAGTACTTTGATGAAATTTCAAGTTTTTATTATGACTTTGACAAAAGCACTTGATGCCGAAACCAGGATTTTAAACCTTGATAGGAAGTTCCCTTATATATATTCCGATACGATGAGGGTGCCCTCACATGATTCACCTTTAACATCAGATTGGAATCACATGACACCCATACCCCACCTTTTATTGGCATGATTCCCATTACATATGCATTGCCATTTCTCTCACCTCATTTGGAACCATTTTATAGGTGGCATTAATCTATCTTGGGTGATGCCTAGGTAGCATTATTGATCTCCTCTCCAAAAGTGGATCCCTCATTTAGATCATAAAGGGACGTCCTTTTGGCTTGTGGCAGTTCATGCCATTTGTTGGGGTATTTGGAAGGAGAGGAATTGTTGTATCTTCGAGGATATGGAGAAGGCGGTTCAAGGTGTCATTGATTCTATCTTGTTTGAGCTTGTTTCTTGGCTTAAGGGGTTGGAGGTTTTCCATGGGCTCTCTTTGGTGATATCCAACAGAATTGAGCTACTTGTTTGCTTATGTGTAATTGTTCTCAATGAGTTTGGTGGCTATTTTCTCTTTGTTTCCTCTTCCTCTAGCTTGTTTTTTTTTTCTTTTTCAATAAAATCTTATTCATAAAAAATAAAAATAAAAAAATTAATTAATTAATGGTCAATAAGAAACAGCTCAATGAGGGTGCCCTTATTGAATCAGGGCCCTATATTCTATTAATTTAGATGCCAAACATGTAAATTATTTTTTCAAACTTGAAATTTTTTTATCTTAATTTATAAACCTATTAGTCGTCTATGTAGATACTAGATACATTTGGTTTGTAATTTTCTAGTTTCTACTGTCTTCTTTTCAAGTTCTGGCTCAAAGATTTGAATAGGACACAAATAATTTTTAAAAAGCTTGCAATCAGAGCTCAACATTTCCATACTAATAAGGTTCTCTGGAACATACATTTGCAGGATCCAATCGTTAGGTCACTTTATGAGTTGGATTCAAATGCCTTGCTTGATGTCTTACCTGAGATTCCATTCTGGGTGAAGAATCTTGACTATGATCGAGTGAGTATTATTGGTTCAAGCTTTGGTAGTTCTTTCAAGAGCAAGTAGCATCACTTTGCTTCCCTTTAATTTATTTTTCACCCTGTAGGTAGTTTAAGTACTGCTATTGACTTTCTTCATATAATGTGCAGGTTGACTGGTTGAACAAGTTTGTATTTGATATGTGGCCTTACCTGGATAAGGTGATTTTAAGTTTATTAAACCTCATTTTTGGAAAAAATACTAAGCCTATATAGGATTTTATTATCCTAATGGCACGTAAGGGATGGGTTCTATATACACCAATTATGCACTGATATACTCTCCCATTTTATCTCCTTTACAGGCAGTATGTGGTACAATAAGGAGCATGACAGCACCAAGATTTGCCGAGTACATTGGGAAGTTTCAAATAAAATCGCTTGAGTTTGAGAGTCTAACTCTTGGGACTCTTCCTCCTACCATTCATGGTGAGGATGGCTGGAAGGCTTATCTAGTTGTAATAGATTTTCCACTATTTAGAGGCTCACAAACGTCTATGTAAAATGTCTTCAGACCCTGTTTCTAAGTTTTTGAAGCCAACAGTCTGAAAGAACTCAGCTTAATCCTCTAACTTTTTGTTTTGGAAGATCCAACCAATTGTGGAAGGATCTGGGTAACAGAACAAGCTCCTGTCAAGGTTAAACTTAAATTTACCTTATATAACAGTTTTCCATTTATTTACAATCTTTCCATTTCTTCTCACCTGATCACTTTTGTCCAATCCCCAATCAAACGATGAGAACTCTTCTCATTTTGCATGATGAAGCATTTACTCCTATTCTTAATCTTCCTCTCAGTTGGAATTTCATCTAGGTACAAGAGCAATCTTTACCATATAATCTACAAAGGGATCATATAATGTACCTGTCTGGTGGATCATAGGGTCAGTCTCCAATGACATAGCAGTACATAGGTGCATGTTAATTGGTTTCGGATGCACACTATTCATGTTTCCTACTAGTTGAAATATTTCTGATTTTGTTTATTTTATTTTCAGTAGTAAAAGGGTATTTCACATTGGCTGCTTATTTTTTTTCAACCTGGCAGGGATTAAAGTATATGAGACCAATGAGAAGGAGCTAATTATTGAGCCAGCTGTTAGATGGGCTGGAAATCCCAACATTACTCTGGTGTTGCAATTGATGTCTCTACGAATCACAGTGCAGGTCAGAAGGACTGAAACTATAATTCATAACTAAAGATGTGTTTTTAGTTCCAACACAACAATGTTTCTCCTAAGAGATTGATTATGCATATTATCAGTTGGTGGATTTACAAATATTTGTGGCACCACGCATAACTTTGAAGCCTCTCGTGCCAAGCTTTCCATGCTTTGCAAGCATAGCAGTGTCTTTGATGGAAAAAGTAAGTGAAAATAAAATATGCCAATTTCCAAAAAATGGAATTTTACTTAATAGGTTCTTCTAATTTTATGGTTTGGCATGGCTGAGGGTATGAGAAACTTGGCAATGTCATATAAGCAACGTTGTAGATCTAAAAAAGTTTTGACTTTGTCCGAGTCTATCCCCATCCTTTTTAGACATTTGAGATTACTCCTTTCTTCCTATCCAAATGAGGGTGAGTGGGTGAAAACTATTATTTCCTTGTACTTATGATGGTCTCTTCTGATATTTGCAGCCACATGTAGACTTTGGATTGAAATTTCTAGGAGGGGATATCATGGCTATCCCTGGCCTTTATCAATTTGTTCAGGTGCCACTCTGGTAATTTATTTTCTGTGGTTTAAGTTGGGATTCTAATAATAGAGTCTAAAATTAACCTATTTGGTTAGTGATGTAAGACAGTTTTGAGTATTGGCAGAAGGAGCTTTCTCAAGACAGCATAATGAATTAATAAATAATGCGACATGTATTATTAAAAATCTTAATTGTAAGATACCTGAATTAGCTCAAATACAACTACATGTAGCTGTGCTTCTCAGTGTTTAAATAATTCAACATCTTTTGCTTAATTTCTGAACTAAAAATATTTAAATTCCCAAGTAATATCTGTTTGATATTTTGTTTGTCAAAAATCATCATTGGGATTTTGAAGCCCTTATAATTTTTAGTTTATCGTAGTACAAAATAATGAACACAAGCTCATTTCATGATTTGTGAGTTTTTATAATTTCTTTTCTGATTCTATTAAACTGCTTTTCGCAGGAAACAATTAAAAGACAAATTGCAAGACTCTACCTCTGGCCCCAAGTCCTTGAAATACCCATTCTTGACAGTTCACCGTAAGCTTTTGATAAT
>JAOXJP010206444.1:0-11966 GCA_025762735.1 Platanus orientalis
CTTCTGATTGGTGAAACTTCATAGTTTTCTAGCCGCTGAATTGAGATTTTGTGAAGCAAACTTTCCTGCTGTTTAATGAAGTGGGTTGATCCTTCTTTATTTTCAGGGGTTAGTAGCTGGAAGAATGCAGAGGGGAGGTGGAGGTAGGGATGATTTTTTTGATTTTGGTGACCCTTTTGCTGGATTTGGGGGTTTCGGTGGCTTCGATGACCAGAGAGAAATTAAATATCTAATTTTTGGGGGAAAGGGACCCATTTGATGATCATTTCTTAAGTCAGCCCATTTGGATACATGTAGAGTAAGACGAAGACAAGGGGAAGAAGAATAAGATGTGCAGCCTGAACATAGTCATATTGTATACCAATTTTTTCCTTTCTCTTTTGACTTATCCAAACAAAATTGTATTAATTATATACCAACCTATATGTTGAAATATATTAAGTATATTAACTATAACCTCTCTTTAACCTTGGGGCTTTAGGAGAGACAATTAATTGCTTTATTTAAAAAGGTATTAAAGTAAGCTTTAGGTCATGAGGTCAAATCCTCCCGTGGATGTAATTATTCTCCCGGACCACACACATAGTTCCCCTGCGCTTATTGTTCAGGAATGTCCCTCTTGGGGGTGTTGAAATATATTAACTCTAACCTCTGTTACAACCTTAAGGTTTTAGGAGAGACGGTTAATTGCTTTATTTAAGGCTATACTATAACAAAAAAAAATGTTATTTGCTTTGCTGTGTAAGTGGAGTTTTATAGCTCTTTTTGTTTATCTGTTTATATATTTTTTCTTAATATCTGATGAGTTGGACCATGTAGGTCACCATTTCAGCTACAAATATGGTAGATGGGGCACAGAGTCTATCTATTTCTAAGAAAATACACGGACAATCTTACATCTTCTCTAGATTCTCCCCAACTTGCATGCCAAGAGTACTGTCCTCTATAATCTATCTGGTGCACATTTGAATGGGGTCTGCCGCGTCCTTATCTCCCATCATGCCAAGGCAATGACAAATCCCTTGTGTCACCTCAATCAGCTGTTTTGTGCAAGCATCGACCGAGAAGGAGTTGGCGCGTTCATGATTGATCTCCTGACTGCAGCTTACTGAAGCTCCAATTGAGTAAAGCTCTCTTGATTCAAAACCAAGATGAAATGATTAAGGCTGGCCGTGGGTGGTGCATGCATAACATTAGTTTTTATTATTGCCATGGCTAGGTTTCCAAAGGTTTTCTAGGCAATCGAACAATTAGCACCGGAAATCGTGCTAGGAATCTGTTATACACTAGGAAAGAATATCACACTTTGATTCTTTTGTCCTAGTGATTTAGATTCCTAGTAGGTACTCTAATGCTTTCCTTTTTCAAGCAATTCCGTGAAACTGTCTATGGCCATGTCTGGTTGTTGTGAAAAGTTGGTTTTCTTGTGATTCTTGGCAAGTTTTTATCGAGAAAATCATTTTCAAGCTGTCTAGTCGTTGAGAGAGAAAATTCCTTAATTCTCAAAATTTTCTCACACCCCTAGCTATTTTATCAATTGCTACCAATTTATTTTCACAGAAATCTTGCCAAAAATCTTCCCTTTAACATGAAAATTATAATGCAGAAGTTTTCTTTTCTTTTCTTGGCAACCAAACAGTCATAGAAAAAGATTAAAAAATCACTTTTCTTTTTCTTTTCTTGTGTAACTTTCTTTTCTCTACTTTTCTATTCAATTCAAGACCACCATATAAGGCCTAGAGATAATCCTAATTTCTCAAATATGCTATGCTAAAATAAAAAATAAAAACACTAGATTTAATTTAAAGATTTTTTTTTTAAATGCATAATTGAGTTAACACTAAGTCAAAATTTTAACTGCAGAGCCAAAAAACAAAAACATGAGAATACAAGATTAAAAAGGTGTGAAACGCGGAGCCTAGGGGTGTGCATGGGCTGGGCTTGGGCCGGGCCAGAGTAGGCCCGGGGATCGGCCCTATATAGTCATTTCGGGCTCAGAGCCGGGCTCGGGCCTGAACATTTTTAGAAACTTTAAGCCCAAGCCCAGCCCTAATTATTTAATCTGGCTTTGAGCCGAGCTTCGGGTCAGCTCATGGCTCATAAATTTTTCAAAAAACAAATACTTTTGATGAGATTTGAACTCATGACCTACTTTATAATGAAGTCTTTAACCCACTAAGATATTGATTCAAGTTTGTTAATTTCTTATATGTATTTATATATGATGTGTTTTCGAATTTGTTTTCTCTTTTTTGACACCTACTTTTCATCTCAACTACTTTTTGGATGTTTTCAACCCCTAATACATCACGTGTTAGCTTATAATTCACCATATATACTACAGACACTTTTTCACCAAAGAACATTTTCTTCACACACACACACACACACACACACACATATATATATAAGTTGGGGCTTCGGGTTGGACCTTGGGTTGGGCTGAGGAAAGCCCAAACCCAGCCTAATAAAGGTTCGGGCCTTCAGCTGGGTTTTTCAGGCCAAATTTCGGGCTCAGCCCTAGCGGAGCCCCTGTTTCAGGGAGAGAGAAGGAGAGGTTGCAAAGAGATAAAAAGGGGCTCGCACCATTAACATTTAGAGGGATCTTGTGTTAGAGAAGAAAATGAGATGGTCTTGATAACAAAACCACAGAAGTGGGTCTGTAAGCATTCAATCACCATTGCCCATGGCTTCATAAAGATCTCTCTCTCTCTCTCTCTCTCTCTCTCTCTCTCTCTCTCTGTGTGCAAAAAAGATGTCCTGTGATTTGGTGTCTAGGACACCAGGGGACATCATATGGATAAAGCCGTCAATTGGACTGGGCTGACTCAAAATCCAACATGTCTGGCACAAAAAATAATCAGGCTGGGCCAACCTACTTCCAAGCTGGGCTGAGTTTGGTCCCAACATTTAGGCCCAAAGTTTTATTTTGGTCAAGTTTGGATAGGCTCAAGTTCAGCCCAAGGCCCATCCCAGCCCGGCCCAAACTTGTTAGCTAATAATAATTTTATTTATATGGTGGTATTAAATATATACATTTTTTAGTTTTATTTTTTTGGATCCATATATTTTTAATAAATTTACTAACATCAAATAGTTCAAGTGTCTATTGTCAAAAAATACCATATAATACGTATTTAGGGGTAATTTAGGGCCTAAAATCAGTCCAAAATTAAGAAAAGGGTTTTAATTCAGGCAGCCTGAACCCAGCCCGAAGCCCATTGTTTTAAAATGGGTTGAGTTTGGGTCCAAATTTGCATTCAGACCAAGTTTGGGCTTGGATAAAACATTTCGGGCTGAGTTTGGGCAAACCTCAGCCTGGCTCAGCCTGACCCGAACAGCCCTACATACGGAATAAAATGGGTGGGTGATGCATTTTTTGAATATGGAATATGCATTTTATTCCAGGGTAAGATGTTCTGTCCAGGATTTGCTGTCCAGGACATCATAGGGCTTCACATGGAATAAAATGGGTAGGACTTTGAAATTTTATCAAAGTCCCACCCATTTTATTCTATTTGAAGCCTCATAATGTCCTAGACACCAGCATGGGCGGCAATTAATCCTGGACATAACATCTTTTCCGATTTTATTCCATATGACAACCCCTGATGTCCTGTACAGAACATCCCTACCCTTTTGAGAATTTGGGGAGAACAGTAGTGAAAAGACATAAAATGGCCTTAAAAAGTTAAAGAACAAGGATAATACAATTAAAACAAAAATTGGGTGCACTCGTTGATTGACTCTTGACCAAATAGATTCTGTAGAAGGGAACCCATGTCTTGGGTCTCCTGATATTGCACTTGTATCATACGTGGTCTTTCCTACTTTATAAGAATAAGACTACTAATAAACCCCATATAGGATTTCAATAACAAGCATGAAAGGGCTTAATGTGTGATAAAGCTAGTGGGAAAATTGATCCTTGTACGGGCTTGGTTGATGGTATAATGGTTGTAATATTGGGGCTCCTTCGGGACAGTGCCATTTGAACAATATGTATGTTGAATTCTCCGGAACCATGAATCACTAAGATCATTTGTTGGATTTTTATTTTTATATTTGGTAAATAAATCATCTGTTGGATGTTTTCACAGTATTCCATTTTCCATGGGTACAACTTGGATAATCTTAGTAAAACGGATTTATTCATGCAAAAAAGCACCTGGCAACCCTCTTGCTCTAGGTGCTATACGGCACATGGCTAAAAAAAAAAGGCTAAAAAACGACCTCTTTGCATGCAGTGTTGGATTTTTTTCACTTTTTTGCCATGTGTTGCAAGAGGAACTCCCTGTCCTAGTATGACTGTTGTAATAATAATTTGTTTTACCTGGATGCTTCAATACTACCAGATGATTTCATACCTAAATCAGACCAACTTTTATATCGTCTTTGGGTCATATGAACACACCATTGTTATCACACCATAATTCGAAAACCAAAGCTTAGACTATATAGAGTATCAATCTCAAAAACAAACAATAAGACTTACCCATCCTTTGGTGTTGTGCTTTCTGTGTTGCATGCCATTGTTGCACTTTCTTGGCAAGAGGAAAGTTAGATTGCCTTTTTGTTTGCTGCTGCTTGCATGAACAGGCCATTTTGGTCAAGGCACAAAAGTTATGAGTCACAAGTTATCTGACTTCACGTCGGTCTTTTTTCCTTTCCCATGGCTTTTCAGGGTTTGATGAAGCCCACAAACCAACTCGAGCAGCCCGAGCCTGCTTCTCCCACTAATGTGACAAAGATTTAGCTTTGGATCAGAGAAAGGCTTAATACAAAAGGGTACGAAGGACAAGAACATTTGGTGACTCACTGATGCCAGTTCCGGGCGTTGGTCAAAAGCTGCATAGTGCCATGCAAATCCTTTCTTAAGCATTGCTTCCTGTAGGAGGGTAACACATGTTATGCCAAAATAATAAAACACAATCGGATTCAAGTATGTTATGTGCATGAAACAAAATAAGAAAAGTAAAAAACAATTACACAACACAATATTTAATGTTGTCCAGTAAGATAATCTACATCCATGGACAAGGATATTACAAAACATAAAAAAGGGGAGTTTCCAAAACCCAAGTCCAAGCCCTAAAGAAAACCCAAAAAAACTTTCCACACAAAATGTTCTTGCTTTAACTCGGCATAAAAACACCCACCCGCTTTTTGTAGCTGTGTGCATCCCAAGAAACCCTACAATGCAAAACAGGCTACCCCCGATACCCTCCAAATCAGTTCGGATCTTCGGATTTGAATCAGATCAAATATGGGTTTTTCTCCGGATCACCAAACAGGTTGAATTCAAGACACTTTCCAACAACATGGATAAGATCAAATATGTGGTTGCGATTAGAGTTTAGAGAGTAATAGATGCAAATTATAGCAGATTACCTGCACAAACACACCATTGCAATAAACATCCCCTACAGATCTACCATACTGGTCTACATCGTAAACATGGATAGTCAAACACTTCCCCTGAACCAGCTTAATCAGCTCATCCTTTGCCTCCTTTCCGAAGGGCATTTCACTCAACGGTGCATCTATGCCCCTGCCTTTCAGAAAAGATGTTAGCGATCAATTTTAAGACAAGTGAAACATTAGATTAGAGAGACATCCACTATAATCCTTACCTTAGCTGAATTCGATATTTTCGAGCTAGAATCTCCTCATTGTTTGAACCATTTAGGATCCTATCACACAGAAAGTGAAACAGAGATTAATGGGCTTGAAAGATTATTGACACCTACAACAATGAAATCATGAATGAAACTTCATCTGGAGGTTGTTGAGAACCGGTATCCTGCATCAGCAATGTTCCTCTTGAGTTCATCTGCCTTCCCATAGTTCTTCACTGCGCGTGCTTTCGATCTTTCAACGGCGGCTACTTGTACTTCTCTGGGGACACTTGATGATTCCCTGGGATCCGCAGTGTCCACATAAACTGTCATGGTATCCCCATCTGCAACATTTCTTGTACCCACCTAGTTTTAGTAGTATCTTGTGTTAAATCAAATGATAGTAGAGAAACAAATACTTCAATTGACTTAATTTTGATGATTAGTAGGAGCAAGAGAAGGGAGCATGGCCTCACAGGCAATGTCAGCAATTCGAACTTCACTCCTTCGGCCCACGACAGCGGAGCTCGCCCAGGAGTTTCAACCAAAGTGTGAGGAAAAGGAAGACCATAGAAGGCCAATAGACCCTATAAAACAAGCCCCATATCAAGAGAGTCAGAAATGGGTGAAATCCTACACTAATATTTTGTCTTCTTGTTCTCATATAAAACAAGCTCAATGGGTATATGTACCTCAACATCTGCCTTTTGTTGTCTCTTCAAGGTCTGGATGACAAGCTTTGCAGCTTCTTCAGATGTTTTTGGTGGGGGTTTTGCTTCCCTCCATGCTTCTAAAAGTTTCTTGTACCTTCAATTAAACACAAAGCCCAAGCAAAAAAAGGAGGGTTTAGAGAGGCGGTGAGGATACCTAAACACACATATAACCGTTATGTTGAATTTGGCTTTATTCCTTAGTCGTTCAATCTTAGAAGATCCAACAGTGGGTATTAAATTGAAACAAAGAGGAGTCTTGGACGACGGCTAAGAAGGAGAAAAGCCTTATATAAAGTTGAAAAATATATATATAAAAGAATAACAGCAACCGCAAGGGATACTTGTATGATTTTCTTAAAGGGATGGAGAGTTTGAGAAAGAGAAGATGTACAAGGGAAAAATGTATGGGTTTTAGATTCTAGAAAACACATTTGGATGTAGGTATATTGTAGAACTGTATGAAAACCCTCATATCGTGTGATTGTTAATTTATTTTGCAGTTATTTTCTTTTTTATTGTATAAATCGTAAATGGTTTAGGCCTTTATCTCATCATGTTGAATTTCAGGACTGTTTCAGCTATGCCAATATTTGGTATCAGAGTTTCTCATTCATATTTGGGAAAAAGATGAAGAAACTGGTAAGTAAAAAATATATTTTTTTAAATGATTGCTTTCTAAATTTTTGATAGATTCACAATGATAATAAAGGCTTCCATCAGTCAGTTCTTTATGGATAAATTTGATGAAAAAAACAGTTTTACTCTTTGGCAAAGAAATGTAAAGGATTTATTAATACAACAAGGTTCGTACAAGGCGCTGCAGGGAAAGAAAGGTAAATCCAAGGAGATTAGGGATAATGATTAGTAAAACATAGAGATGAAGGCAAACAATATAATTCATCTCTGTCTTACAAATAACATTTTGTTTAACATTATGGATGAGGATTCGACACCAATTTTTTAGAAGTTGGAGAAGCTCTACATGAAAAAGAATATCACCAAGATGTTATATCTAAAACGGCAATTGTATGGGATGAAGATGGAGGAATGTGTGAATCTGTTGGAACACTTAAATGTGTTCAACCTACTCTTAGATCAATTGAACAAAGTTGATATCAAAGTGGAGGAAGAAGATAAGGTCATTTTACTTATTACCTTGTTTCCTGATTCTTACTACAACTTGGTAATGATGTTACTGTTCAAAAAAGATACAATAAGCCTTGAGGATGTCACAACATCGTTTCTATCTAATGAGATTAGAAGAAGATCAAATCTTAAAGGAGGTCAAGATTTTGAATTGATTGGTCAAATAGAGAATTGCAAAGGAATGTCATATGTAAGGGAATCTAGGAATGACAGGTCCAAATCTAGAGGAAAATGTGAAGGTGCAATTTTCATTATAAGGAATATACCCACATTAAGAAAGATTGTCTAGAACGTGTTGACAAAAAGAAAAGTGGCAATCGTAGTACAATGTTGATAAAAGAATAGAAGGAATATATTAAAGATGTTCTCACAGTATGGACATTTTTTTTCATAATAAATGGATATTAGATTCAAGTTATCATGTTTATATATGCTTTAAGAAAGAATTCATATGTTTCAATAGAATAAGACAAGTGGTGTGTCTTTTGATGACGAATCCACTTGTGACATCACCGGTGTTGGGACAGTGAAGATCAAGATGTTCCATGGAGTGGTTAGTACTTTTGGTAGTATGACATATATCTCAAAGATGCGAAAGAATAGAATATTTCTAGGCCAGTTGGATTCCGTGGGTTATAGGTATTCAATTGCAGGTGGAATTATGAAAATCACACACGATTATTTAGTCCCGATGAAGGAAGAAAAGTGTGATGGTTTATATTGCTTGATAGAGAATACAATGATTAATGATATTCCTTTGACATTGATAAGTAACTGGAAATGGGATGCACAAAATAACAAGCATTCATGTAAGGTCTTTTTTACAGTTGGGGCAAAGACAAATGTTCCACGTTTTTAGGTAACAAACGATAGTGAGACAGTTTTTGCAATTAAAGATAACAAATCGAAGTCCCTCTTTAGAGTTGACTTGAGATAGCCACACATGTGTATTGGTCAGATTATGATTAAGTCACATAGTATAAGGATCGAATTGATTCGATGGTATATGTAACAGTGGTTCTTCAATGCCAATGATTGTTTGTGGCAATAGCAAACAAATATGATTCAAGTTTGATGTGGAGATAGAGGTACGTTCTAAATACCAATGGCATAGAGTTCACTAAGAAAGACAAGTATAGGTTTTTTCCAAGATAGTTCTGGAATGTGAGTCAAGCTAGAGTGTGGTACACATGTCACAAGCTCTATGTTTTGACAAAGATACAGGTTGAGCTAACTTCAACAAGAAATCTTCAAGGAACAAAAAATAAAGTCAAGGTAGAGATTTCTTGAGTTTGACTTTATTCCCAACCATTGGATATATTAAAGTGGAATAAAGACTTCTCCGAGGAGAGGAGTCTTTGACGATGGCTAAGAACGGCAAAACCATAATATTAAGTTGAAAAAAAAGTGCAAAATGAGTAGTAACCACAAGGGCTAAGGAGATACTTGTAGGGTTTTTTTCAAGGATTTGAGAGTGAGAAAGAAATGGTGTACAAGAAAAAAATGTATGGGTTTTGGATTCTAAAAAACGCAATTCTTTGTAAGGATTTCGTATTCTCGTAACAAATAAAGTTGATTATCTTCCATGGATGTAAGTATTTGACCGAACCATATAAAAATCCACGTCTTGTGTGATTATTAATTTTTTTTGCTGCTATTTTACTATTTATTGCATAGATTGAGTGGTTTAGGCCTGTATCATATCATGTTGAATTTCAGGCTATTTTCAATGCGCCAACACATTATATGCTATTAGTTCGCCTCAAAAAGCAGAGGTCCTGAGTTGAGTTTGAAATCTACCCCCTTAGGGCACTTGTCTGGACATTAAAAAAAAAAAATCAGATTTACCCTATACGTGGGAGAGACAAGGAGTCACGTGTCCCGAGGACTTAGTGAGATGCTCTAAAGAGGCCTGGATATCTCGGTATAGAATAAAAAATAAAAATAAATAAATAAATTGTTGATGCTTATACCAGTTAGCCTGAGCCTTCTTCGACGAGACGACATGCTGACCAAGTCCATCGGGAACCTTTAATCAAAGACAGTGATGACAACCATGATCAATTACCCAAATCTTCAATTAACATAGTGACCTAATTAACAAGCTGTCACTAATGGATGTAACAACAATGACCGTGATGATAACCATGATCAATTACCCAAATCCCCAATTAACATAGTGACCAATTTAAGATGGTCTTAAGTCATGACAAGAGATATATTACAAGGTTGATTAAAGTAATCATGTATTACAAGATGCAAAACTGTCCTTTATTTGACAGTGATGATGATGATGATGAATACCTGGGCTGTGTTGTCAAAGTGAAAGAGATCGTGGGCAAGAGCCGAAACTCCAATTGTAGCAGCAGAGACGCCATGAGGGCCTAGTGATTCAGAGTCCTGGGTTGTGGGCTTGCAACAATGCCCGGAGAGAAACCTAAGAGCGTTCCCCATTCTCTATCCCTTACCAAACACATACGAGACTTATAAAAGAAACTGAAGAAAATACATAGAAGATGGCATAAAAAGAGTCGAAAAGAAGATAGACCATCAAGTGCTTTTGAGCTGATTATTGAGTAAGAAAAGGAGCTTTTTTTCTTTGATATATAATCAGCAAAGGAGCTGATCTTTGGCAGGAACCAATAGGAGACCATGCTGACACGTGGATTTGTTTCCCTGCGTCCCCACCCCATGCTCCCAACACAAATGCTGCCACGCATTGCTTGACAGGATGTTCTGAAAATCTTATACATCCCAGCAACCTTGTGTTTGGAAGCCTCAGGGAGTACAACATTTGCTCCCCACCTTCAGTTAGGCAGGGGGTAAAATCTCCTATAATGATGTCACAAGTCACAACATGGGTAATTAAATAACAAAACAAATGTTCTGTGACCAAAAAGCGCCTGTGACTCTCTGTAACCATGCTAGAGGCTGACACATGGTGTGTTTGGAATTTAAATGTATAAATAATAGTGCCCGGTTCAAAAAGTAAATGTCCAAAAAGGGCACAGTATTCATAAACACATCATGTGCCCATCTATGGCTCATTTACAGGGGGTCACAGACGCTTTTTGGTTACATACAATCATACTGTTAAAAAAACAAGTTGGTCAACAGTTACTACTATAGCTTCACTTCATACAGGGGTTTTAACATTTTGGGTCGTCATTAAATTTGCGAACAGGAGAGGATATCCACTCCACCTTTCAATTTCGGATTATTTATTTATTTTCTACGATAAACAGGTGTATGTCAAGAGAGTACCAATCAATGTGTGACACAATGTCTGTGCATTTATCAAAGTACCCTTTTATCGGCATAACTAGAGATGATTTTTTTTTGGGATTCATGCTAATCTAAGATGGGTAACGGTGGGAAGTGATTTCTTATCGACGTAAAAAAATCTAATCTCCACCTAACATGAGCATCCCCCATTAAATTATATCTAAGACTTGAGCAAACCGGCAAAGTATATTTACATTTTCTTTTTGGATGGGTAAAGAAATTTTATTAAGAAAAGAAAAGAAGGCCCAGCAGACTGCAAGTATATTTACAGGCTGTATGCCACAACTGCCTAATATGAAAGTCAATCGGATTGGTTGATGAAATGATCCTAATAACTAAGTCACCTTTAACCTCTCATTCACCATTTATAGCGATCAATCTAGCTTTGAGTTCTTAGATAAGATGGTCAATATTGTTGGACCCATGGTTGGAATAAAGTTTTGTTCAGTTGTTCAAAGTAGTTCGGTCGAGACGTCATAAATTTGGAAGGGAATTCTTTGATTCAGGGTACGAAGGATCAGTTAATCTTAGCCAGTAGGCAGGCACGTGAGCACATGTTCACGTTGGAGGATAAACGTGTGGTCGGTGACCAAGCCAAGAAAGGAAGCAGCCATGGGACGTGAGGAGAAAAAATATATATTTAAGAGTTCCCTTAGGCCTAAAAAACAGGCCTTATGAGTTTCATGACTCGATGATGTCATAAAAAGAAGTATAAATCGGTGATTGTTATGGTGACCATAAGGGTGAGAATGGGTCAGGTTCGGGCCGGGTCATAGTAGGCCCAAGCCTGGTCGTATAATTATAGTTTGGGCTTGGAGCAGGGTTTGGGATTGTAAATTTTTTATAAATTTAGGCCTAGGTCCAGTTCTACTTAATTGATTGGGTCTCAAGCCAAGTTTTAGGTTGATCCATGAATTTCCAAAAAAAAACTAATGTTAAGATATAGGTTTGAACTTTAAACCTATCATGTAATAACTAATGCTTTAACTAATAACATGCTTGGCAACCACCTGTAATATACTCATTTCATTTGAGTTTCTCAAAGCATTTGTAACCATGAGGTGATGGTTTGTAATGAAACTCATTCAAATTTATACTAATTTGATAACAACAATTAGTAATGAATCATCTAAGGTTTTTCTATAAAATAAAATGACATAAAATTGTGCAAATCTGAATGAATTCATTACCTGTCTCTTATACA
>JAOXJP010206455.1:0-11965 GCA_025762735.1 Platanus orientalis
AGCCAAGCTTTTCTTATGTGGTGATTAATGTTAGAATATAATTGTTTCTGGTAAAATTCTAGACTAAAGACTCATCTCTTACTGCGTTGTCATCTCTTGCATATATCATTGATTTTGGGTAGTCCTTAAGATAGAAATATGTGTTCTTGTTTGAATGCGTTTTCGCAAAATAAATACATGTGTCTAAAAAAATAAAAATAAAAATAAAAAAATGTTATCATATTATTTTCTGGTGACATGATTGGGATGTGAACTGTGTAAATGAGTTATAGCATAAATCAAAGTAAGAATTGATTAGTAAAGCATTATTGTGATTCTTGTATGCCTTGTCATTTCCCCATTATTTTCTACAAATTTTTATGCCATTTCTTATAAATGCAACAAGATCATATTTTTTTTCTTGCATTTCATTTTCTATTGCTTCCTTAATTAATCGTTTCATCTCATTATTCTCAACAACCTTTGTCTTGTTTTCTGCCTCTTTGTGGGATCGACACCTCAAACCTGCTATAACAACTAAAGTGCAATTTGAGCGTAATCAATTTGACTCTGACGAGATCAATATAGGTGGGCTCAACAGATAATTCTTGATCTTGTCAAAGGCAGCTTGGCAGTCGTCTTTCCATTAAGTTGGAATATTCTTTCTTAGCAACTTCAGCAGAGGCTCACAAATGGGAGTGAACTGGGCAATGAAACAACTGATGTATTGGGTATGGCCTAAAAAATAGCGTACATCCTTCTTTGTGTGAGGTGTAGGCATTCCAATGATTGCTTTGGCTTTTGAAGGATCAACTTCTATGCCTCTTTCACTGATGATGAAAACTAGCAATTCCCCATGAGAGGCTCCAAAAATACATTTGTTCGAGTTCAACTTTAGTCTTTACTTTTTGAGACAGACAAATAGCTTCCGTAAATGGGTCAGGTGATCTTCTCTATGACTAGATTTGACAATCATGTCGTCAACATAGACTTTCATCTCTTTGTTGATCATGTCATGGAAGAGGGTAGTCATGGCCCGTTGATATGTTGCCCCAGCATTTTTTAGACTGAATGGCATTACTTTGTAGCAAAATGTGCCCTAAGGGATTATGAAAGCAGTCTTCTCATGATCTTCTACTAACATCTTGATCTGATTATAGCCTAAGAACCCGTCCATGAAGGACATCATCTCATATCCAGTAATACTGTCAATGAGCACATCAATGTGGGGTAAAGGAAAATCATCTTTGGGACTAGCTTTATTAAGGTCTCTATAATCTATGCATATTCAGACTTTGCCATCCTTCTTGGGTACAGGGACGATGTTGGCTAACCATTGAGGATATTGAACAGATAATAGGAAGCCTACGTCTAATTATTTTTAGATTTCTTCTTTGAGGGCTAAGGACCATTCTGGTCTTAGGCGCCTAGGCTTTTACTTGATGGGATGAATATCCGTGTTAGTGGGAAGCTTATGAGTGACAAGGTCTGTGTCCAGACTAGGCGTATCTGCATAAATCCATGCAAAGATATCTATATATTTTCTGAGCAAGTTCAACAGGGCACGTCCTAGATCTAAAGTGCTGGGGGTCCCAATTTTCACAACTCTATGCATGGTTTCTGACCTAAGATTGATCTCTTGAAGGTCGTCTACTGATGGAAGATTCTGGTTCTCTTGGCGCTCAAAGGCCTTGATCACCTCTTGTGGCATTAATTCATCATCATTCCATTCTTCTTGTTCCTATTTTATGAAAGAAAGCTTTTAGTATTAATTTATATGTAAAAAAAGATTTTATACCTAAGAAGAGCAACTAGACTTGGAATCAACTCCAAGTTGCCTACATATCCGATGTTTGCACTGATTACAAGCTTGAGAAAACTTATTAAGCCTGGATCAAGTCGCGCGTACTTCTGGCGTTAGGGTGGACCTAATTTACATTTTTTTGTTTTTTTTTTTTTGTTTTTGAAAAGTAGTTGAGCCTAAAGTTACTTCTCAGGTTGCCTACCTACTTGACTTTTAGCAAATGTGCTTTTGAAAACATTGGTCTATCAAGATCAAACAGCACGTAGTTATTTGACTACAAGGATAAAAAATGGAAAAGAGCTTTTTTAGAAACTGACTGGGCCTGAAGCAGTGTCTCAGGTTACCTATATACCCCTTACAGGTGCATTGGTTGAATGCTTCAACAATTCATGAGTCATTAGGGATCAAGTCTATATAGTTCTTATACAAAAGGGTAGAAGTAAAAGAACTAAAAAGCTTTCGAAAAGTTTAAAACAAGAGTATGAAATAGTCGGCTCTTCTAAGCCTCTTTCATCGATCAATCCATCACTTGGTCTTGATCTTCTGCTGCTATTGAGTTGGCTTTTCCAATTTGCTCTGTAGCATCCACTAGTTTCCATGTTTCCAACATAATGACTTGGTTAGGGTTAATCTCATCTAAGTCTAATTCTCCGCTTGCAATCACTGATTAGAGGGCTTCTCTTACATCACCTAGGAGCGAGAGTAAACTTAGAGGAGTTAGGTTGTCTTTCCTATGTTCTGAGGTGTCGGGGGCTAAACATTTCTCAACCTCAGGGACAGACGGCTTGGTGTTAGACATGTAGATATGAGGAGCAACCTCAAGATGATAAGTGGGATATGAGTTGATGACTGGGGTGGAATTATGATTGGTTCTAGTGCTGAGTGATTTGTGTTGGGCTCTAATGGTTTTGCTTGAGCGGGTGACATGGTTGGTAGGGTGTTATTGGATTTGGAGAGTCGAGAAGCAGACACGAAGCATAGTGTGGCCTTGTAGTTGACTTTCCTCTTCTTGTTCTTCTTGAACTGATGCTTGAGGAGAGACTTAAAACCTAGGCCTGCCTTGTGCAGCACCCTGATGGCCTTGATGGGGTTATTCCTCCCATGAGAATGCTTGCCTAGACCCTTGTCTGGATCGAACTTCATTCGGGCCATCATATTGAATTTGGGAGGAAGTGTTTTAGCCTTCCTCTTTAACTTGGCTGCCTCTCACTTTGTATATACGATTTCAAATTGATATGAGGTGAATGTGTTTGGGGCTTGCAGGTTCTGAACTCCTAGTATCTTTTGGCCTATCATGGTGATGACATCCGTATCCGCTGGCACTGTGATGACCTTATCGTTGATAATGAATTTGACTTTCTGGTGCAAAGTAGATGGGATGGCACTCACCTAATGTATCCACGGTCTCCCTAACAACATTGTGAAGGAGGATGGTATGCTCAGTATCTGGAATTAAACTTAGAACATTCTCCCTTATATCACTAGGGGAACAAATACTTCTCCTTGGCCATGACTTACTGAGTTGTCGAAGGCCCTAATGTCACATGGGTTGGGTTTCACACGGTCTGAGGGGACTCCCAGTGTGTCCAATGTATCCTTGGTATAGATGTTCAAAGCCGACCCATTGTGTACCATGATAAGTGGAATGCACACGTCAGAATGGCACATCGTGATGTAGATAACTCTGTTGTGCACAGTGTCTCCCTCGGGGATCTCATCCTCAGAAAATGTGATGACTCGTGGTGTTGATACCCTTGCCACCATATTCTCTAGTCTATCTGATGTGATCGAGGCATCCATAAAGCACTTTATGAATATATTCAAGAATCTTTGTCGGTGTTGCTCTGATGTGAGCAACAAGCCCAAGATTGAGATTTGTGCAGGTGTCTTGGATAGCTACTCGACTAAGAATAGGTGAGACTTCTGAATAGTTATTTTGAAAACCTTATTTTCTCTTTTCTCTTCTATTTCTCTAGATTGCTTCTATACTTCTATCTCTGTCTCTTCCTCTGTCATTTTCTCTTTCCCTTTGCCCTTAGGGTGCAGATATGTGACCGGTTTGGAGATTCTGCTAGACTGGGTGATAAAATCTATGAGCTCTTCCAACTCATCCTTTGAAAGTTCAGGATCTATGACTTCCATGACTAAGTAGCCCAAAGGGACTTTATTCAGTAGATACTGGATTTTGGTGGGTGGAGGAATGTTGATGACTTGGCAGGGAGATGAAAGGTCAATGAGTTGGGCATACAATGATGGTGGAGGGATGATATAGGGTGATGAGAAAGGGTCATGAGTCACTGAACCTTCCCCGTATATGTTGATGTCAGGGGGAAGAACTGTGATTAGGCTATCTGGAGCCGTATCCCACATGTTGGTGAGAAAGTGCTCATATTCAGGAGAAGGAATAGGCTCAGGGGTGTATCCTCCTATGGTGGATACATGATCAATGTTGGGCAAGAAGATGACTTTTTTGGGCTCTAAGACTTTGGTGTGGTAGTTGGCAGGATTAGATTGGGTGCTGGTCATACCTATCATGTTGACCCCTTTTGGTGGCTTACGGTCAGGGAGTGGATTTTGAATGATGTTGGTATTTGGTGGGGGATTGATGGGTGTAGGGTTAAATGATACCTTACCCTCATTGATTAGGTCTTGGATAACATGTCTCAAGCGGAAGCACCTGTCGAGGGTATGCCCTAGAGTTTGGTGATACTCACAATATTCTACTTGATTATAAAAGTAGGGTAGAGGGTAAAGTGGAGGTCTGGGCTTCATGGCTGCAAGGTAACTTTGAGCTGGATGTGGCAGAGACAGAACATGACCATTGTTCTGACTAGGCCATGAAACTTGATGTCATGCACATGATTAGCTTCTGACCATGTAGTGGCTACCTTCTTTGGCACAATCTTAGAGGAACTGACTGGGGTAAGTGATACCTCTTGTACTAACCCAGCCTTGATTACTAATTCCACTTTACCAGCCTTATCAACAACCTCAACAAAGTTATTTTGCGATGCGGTCATAAGCATCAACTGGTAAGTAGGACCTATAGTCCTCATGAAAGTTGATATTAGGTCCTCCTCGAACATAGGATGTTTTAAGTTGGAGGTTTTCAGTCTCTATCTGTATGCAAAATCCTTGATATTTTCTCTTGATACTGGCCTCATTCCTTTAACTTCTTCTTTGGTCGATAGCAGTTCGAGATTAAATCTACAATGGTTAGCGAATGATCGCGTCAGGGCCCTCCATGTACTGACATTGTTCCTTTATTGGCTTTCCAGCCATTTCCCTACATTTTTCTCCAAGCTCTAATCAAACATCTGGACCAGGATCCACTCATCATGTCTCCATTGGAGCATGGGGTTATAGTACATACAGAGATGCATCCTAAGGTGGGTAGTGCCATCGTACTTCTCAACATTTGGCATTTAGAAGTTTGGTGGTAGTACACCTCCAGGGTGTATGCAGTGGTCCTTGAAATCTATAGAAATAGGAAGTTGTCATCCCTTTATAAGTTCTAGCTCGGCAGTGAGCTTTGCAATCTGTGCACCTATCTCATCTTTCTTTCTCCCTTCTACTTGACAGCCCATACTGTTCCTCAAGGTTGAGGGAACCTCAATGCTCTGGTTATAGGTATGTAGTTGTGGGTCGGAGTGGGGCAGTAACATAAGTGGGACCCTATGTGTAGGCCCAGCTATGCAGGAGAGTCTGCTCTATAGTATTAGGGAGTGACATTTCAACTGTTGAATTCAGACTTTGAAGTCCTCCCTACTTCATTAGATACTGGAACATCAACTTCTCGAACACATACAGGGGAGGAATTTGAGGTTGATCATTGAGGCTTGGTTGGCTAAAGAATGGTGAAGAAGATTGAGGTGTGGATGAGGATTAACCAGGTTTTGGGGAGGAAGTCCAACCTTGCCGGGACATGAAATCCCCAATGAGTCACTCTACCTCTGATCTGACTCCCTCCGGAAGGGTGCTTTCTGGAGCGGTCCTTGTGGGAGGTGGATTTTCCATAGATGGCTCTGGTGTAGTGCGTGATGTAGGAGGAGATGTTGACTTATTAGCCATTGCTTTCTTACGTTGTGCTTTCTTTTGCTTTTGCAATCGAGTCTCTAGGGGAGCAATTATAGCTTGCTTAGTTTGAATGGGAAATAAAAAGTTTATTGTTATTATTTGTCAAGTTCATTTTTTTTGATTGTTTATAAGTTGATAGCCAAGTGCTTTACAAGTGCATATGTCATACAAGTGAATTCATGTCTTTTAATCTAAAACACAAGATTTTGAGAAACAAAAAGGCTTTGTACATTATATATATATCGAAAAATATTACAAAAAGTAGGGCATGCTTGCCCTAATACATTAGAAGATAAACAAAAATCTAGAGATCAGGCACTACTGGAAGTGGTGGAGGTGACACTAGCTCATAACCCAAGGACGAGATCTGTTCCCTTAGCTTGTGAATTCATGATTTCATCCATTGATCCTGCACAAAAGCTATGCCATTGCTACATCTAATCTCATATCCCAAGTCTTTGTGGAAAGTCCTACTATCATTAAGTTCACTTTTCAAGGAGTGAATGAGCTCTGCTTGTGTTTTATTCTAATGCTAGGTACACTCACATGAGACCTCGACCTCTGTACGTAAAAGTACTTCAGTTTCTAGGGTAGTTTTATTCTGGGCATGTGCTGCCTATTCCTCGGCTAACTCTGATAAAGCTTGCTCATATTCTGTGATGAAGATGTAGACTCGGTGCACTGTCTCTTGTTCGAAGAGGTAGATGCAGAAGGAGTAATAGGTTGTATAAGAGGTTTATGTAAAAGCCATTGCTCATACACTGGTGTTATAACTTATGTCTTTGTGGATACTAGTTGTGGGTGTTCTAAGACTCCCGTATGTGAGTTATCCCATAGGGTAACTAAAATGGATCGAGTATGATTAAATGTACGGTGATCAAGCTTACATATGCTTTCAAAAGCTGTAGGAAAGTCAAATAGTTCTTGTCTAAGTGCCAACTGATGAAGAACACGTATTGGTACATAAGGAGTGCTCTGGTATACTCCTGTGATGACCATGTAAATGCAGTCCTTTATAGCAAGGAGCGGCTACCGTGCCTTGTGCCATATGACTCACTAGGTGATTTGCTCGAGGAGTATAGCAGCTAGCAGGCTTTGATAATCTGTGGTAGTTATCCTGTTTGCCAAAAGTCAGCTTCTGACATGGATCTGTGCTGGGGCTAGATCACATGATTATAAGCTAAAAAAGATGTGAGGATGGGTAGATGTTCCTATAACCAAGCTTATAAGAAAGCTAAACAACCATATAGTCAACCTTTCGGGTGTTAAGCACAGTATGAGAGACTAGAGATAGTCTCTGAGATGACCATTGGTGTGAATGTTTTCTCCTAAAGATGCTGATTTAAAATGTTTAGCAAAACACCATGAATGTGATGACGGCTATGAGATAGTAGGAGTTGTCCTAAGACAACTAAGGTAATGCCCTGAACTTGACTGGGTTGTCAAAGTCGTCAGGTTTCTTTCAACCTTTTTCTAGCAAAAGATCGAAGGAATAGTGCAAATATTCTCCTGTGGCTTCTTTGGGCAGTGAGGCTTTAGAGATATCTAATGTATGAAAACTTTTCCAATAGCTGGGCTTGTGATCTGGAATTATGGTTTAAGTGGCAAGGCAATGATCCCAACCTAAAAAGGATTCGAGCTCCTCAATAGTGGGTGTGAGTTCTTGTTCTCCAAAGTAGAAAACCATACATGTTGGATCCCAGAAAGAAATGGCCGCTTCTATCAATAGCCAATCCAAATTGATCTGAGCTAGGGCAAGTGTTGCCCCTAGTCGACTTTGACATTTCTAGATTTCTCGTTCTTTAGGAGGAAGGGCAATTAAGGCATCTGTGAATTTTGCGGAGATGGTGGGGTACATATCCAGTTGTACTGATCTATGAGCCATGTCTGTGAACATAAGTATGAACATAGGGTTAAAAATGTTATTTTGCAATGGAAGATAACATTCTGCAGAATTTAGGCCTAACATCAGTTTTTTGCTTCAACACTTGTTTTTTAAATTAAATTAAAAACAGGTGTTAAGGGGTAAATCAGGCGTTAGAGTTATTTTAAGGAAAATGCTTAATGCATGTTTATTGCTTCGACACTTGTTTTTAATTAAATTAAAAAAATAGGCATTGGGAGGTTAAACAGGCATTGGAATCAGTTATGAGTTTAAATGGCCCATGATCGTTTCTTTTTTGTCTTTACTATTTCCTTTTGCTACTTTTAGTTAGAAATAGTGGAGAGGTCCCCACAGGTTGTTCCCTTTCATCTTTTCTCAAAAAGTTCTTTCTTTTACTCTCTTTTTGACTTCAATGGATTGAGAGGGGCCAAGCCGGCACTTTTCACTTCTTTCAACTCAAGAAAAGGCTCTTTGGAAGCATCCGGTTGTGGATGAGGTAAGCTTTTTCATTTTAATTTTGTCTTTTGCTTTTGATGTAGTTGTGGATGAGGATTCATGTAGCTGACCCCAAATAGTTGGGATAAGGCTGTTTGTTGTTGTTGTTTGTTGCTTTTGATTATTGATTTAACCTTTGCTTTTTGTGGATTCTTTTGATTTTTGAATAATAAATCTTTTGAATTTGATTCAATGTTATGTTTATTTTGGATTGTCCTTTTTATGATTTTTGATTTGATTTAATTTAGATTTTTTATATTAAACTTATTTAAATGAATTTAAATTAGTTTAGAATTGATTTAGGATGTTTTAGAATGATTAGTTGTTGATTTCAAATTGATTCTCGCGCATTCTAACACCTGAAAATATTAACCTAAAATTATAGGAGTAATGCCTGTTTTCTGCCCATTTTGAAAAAAACTTGCGCTGAGAAAACAGGTGTTAGACTGGAAATCTGGCATCAGGTTTACAATCTGGCATTAGGAGGAAAAACTGGCGTCAGGATGGAAAACAGGCATTAGGCCTGAGAGTCAGTTTGGAAACTTTGATTTTTTTTGTTCTTTTTAGGTTTCTTTTGATTCATTTTGCTTCTACACAGTGTTCTAACACATTTTAACTTGTTTTTCTTGCAGGCTAAAGAGAAGGTATAGTGCCATGGCTCGTGGTCCGGGGTGCTGCGATTGTGGGCCCTGATGTGCCCAGATTTACAAGAGAGGGTAAGGCTATGGGGTTTGGCCACATCCTAACTCTCCCTATGGTGTCGGCCGATAAGGCCTTGTTGATGGCACTAGCAGAGAGATGGTCTCCCATTACTCAGACCTTTCATCTCCCGGCGGGGGAGATTGGGGTACCCCGATTGACTTATATATGATGATGGGGTTATCTATGGATGGGACACCCCCGCCGAGCTCAGATGATTTCGATCTCACTCTGGTGGCTTGTTGCATTGGGCCATAGCCCGTGGTCTATTACAAGGGCACCAAGGGTGTCCTTCCCTTATGGTTTGAGGATGAGTATGTCTGGGCTACAAATGCTAGTTCAAACGTGGAGAAGGCTTAGTCGACATAGGCCTTCCTGCTCTACATGTTGACTCGGTCGATCTTCTACAGGAAGAGCGACAGAGTCTACTTCTTCTTGCTCCGGCCCTAGAGGACCTGAGTCTGGTAGCTACACAGAGTTGGGGTAAATCTGCCCTTGGGTGGACATACCTCAACATGAGCGAGATCTCCACAGGCAAGAGCCCCCATACCTTATGGGCCTGTGTTTCCTCTAGGTGGTATGCATATTTTATTATTTCATTTTCTTCTGAATTTGTTGTTTATCTTATCATTGAATTTTAACCTTTGCTTGTTTTGTTTCTTTTGTAGGTGTGGTGCTACAAGCACTTCCCTACCTTAGCTCTGAGGTGGAGGGGCGAGGAGGTGCTCCACTTCCCCTGCATAGCGAGGTGGAAGGGCACCATTCCCAAGATCTAGAAGGCAATTTCAGCATTCCAGTGAGAGCTAGACTTTCTCACAGTTGACAAGGTAAGTACACAATGCTTGGTTTGAATTTAATTGTTGACTTCTTGTTTATTTTGTAAATCATTTCCTTAAAAATTTATTGTGTTTGTGCAGATTACATGGCACCCATGGGCTCGCTGGGCTTTAACGGCTGACAATGCCAGAGACTAGGACTTCGCTTGGGGTTGGTCTCGCCAGAGGGTAATCTTGGTGGCTCTGGGCGAGGTCACCATATACCTTGGAGGCAAGTAGGAGGAGGGGTTGAGGAGTTTGTGGTACCACACCTACCTCCCCTGCTGATAGAGAGCGAGGGAGCCTCCAATCTTGGGGATTAGGGCACTGATGCTTCAAGGTTCCTGGACTGGGCGAGGGACTATCTTGAGTGGTGGGCCACTCAGACTTGTGGACCATTAGGCTGGTCCATGGAGCCCCCAGTAAGTGCGTTTAATTTTATTTATATTTTGAAAAGTATATTTTGCTTTATCTTCATAATTTTGACAATGTTTTTGTTTGTACAGGCTACTGCTGCCCAACCACACCTTGAGGGGCCGCCACCTCCTGCTCTGTGAGGTAGGAAGAGGAGGGCTCCACCAGCGGAGCCGGATGTGATGGGCCTGGTGCCCGAGGTAGTGACTTTGCCAGGTGTGGGGTATGAGGTCAGTGAGGTACCCCTACCTAAGGCGGAGCTACCAGAGGGTTGGGTGCCCCCTGAGGGTGTGACTCAAGTAATTTATTAGTTCATTTTATATTCATTTGCAATTTTACATGTTTACTTTTCTTTGACTAGGATTGTGTACTTATGTAGGTTTCGAGAGAGTTATTCTTGAGCGTCCTCCGCAGGTTGGCTAAATGCTTTGCCTTAGTGGGGCAGAGACATCAGGCTCATGTGACTGAGGTGGAGACCCTGAGGGCCACCCACCGGGCTGAGGTTGAGGAGGTAATCATATTACCAATTGTTAGTTATGTTCATGTTTTTCCTTAGTTAGCTTTTGAAGACTTTAACATGTGCCTTTGATTTTGCAGTTACGGAGCTAGATCCCCGTTCTAGGGAATGCAAATGGTGTTGTGAGAGACACTAAGATGCCTCATGTCGATCTTGAGGCAGAGTGACAAGGGGAGGATCAGGCTAAGAGCGAGCACCCACTCGAGGGATAGCAACCCTTCGGAGGGCAGCCTGAGGAGGAGCAGCTCGAGAGAGAGGAGTCTACAAGGGAGCCCGAGGTTGGTGAGGAGCATGCTATAGGAGAGTCTGAGGCTAGTAGAGAGCCTGGGGTACATACAGAGGTACCTGAGGTACATATGGAGCTGGTCCCTAGTGGAGTGGTAGTAGAGGCTCCTTTGAGGGTTGATAATAGTCATCTTCCGGATCATCTTAGACGTGGTCATATTCTTCCCCATGCTAATAAGGGAGCCTAATATGGAGTCGGCCACTTATACACCCAGAGGAGGGTGAAGCATAGGGCCAAGAAGGGGACCGTAGACCATGTGGGCAGCAGCTTCAAGGAGTGATTGTGGAGCTGGGCTCTCTCCTTTTTGTTTTTTATTTGATTTTTGTTTTTTTTAGGGGATGTAATTAAACATATATTTTTTGATGGGTTGCATAGATTAACCCAAGATGACTTTCGAAAGTTATGAGGTTTTGACTTTTGAAAGATATTGTTATTAGGATCAAATGTATATATTTTAGTCATTTAAGGGTGACTTTTATTCATTTTCTTTGCTTTTATGGTCTGATTCAATTGTGGTATGTTTACGTAATTTTTGCAATCGCGTCACATATATTTTGTAAAAGGGGTGAGAGATATTCAAATTTAGACAAGAAGGTAAAATCTGAACCTAATAATTTAAAAAATAATTTGGACTACTTTTGTAAAGTTGGACATGAATTCCTGGTTCCATTTGATCAATCATGTAAGCATTCAATCAAAATCAAAGCAAATAAGCCTAAGGCTAGACCTTTAAGCTTTTGAGTGTAGCCTAATAACTCTAACCTGAAGATGACTACATATGCATGCTTATGAGATTCTAAAAGATGAAATTTACCAGTTGAAATACCTCCCCGAAAAAGATCGGATCATAGAGTGGTAACTGGCTTAGGTAACTCGGAATGGTCGCGCTGACAAAAGTAGCAACTGCTCAAACATTATTCCCATCCTATGTGGTAATCCAATGTCGGTCCATTGGTAGGTAATGACCTAGATAAGGGCTCATGAGAGTGATGTA
>JAOXJP010206466.1:0-11965 GCA_025762735.1 Platanus orientalis
GAGAATCAACAAGACCCTAACCTCACTATCAAAATTGATTCCAACTAAGGTTAATCGACTGGTAACTGTATTAAACTCGTTTAAATGTTTAGCCACAGCTCCACCTTCTGCCGTTTTCATATTAAACAATATCTTCATTAGAAACACTTTGTTGGAAGCCAATGGTTTTTCATACATTCAACAAAAGGTTAACATCAAGTCTTTTGTGATTTTCTCATTAAAAATATTACAAACTACTGACGAAGATAAGGAAAGATGAGTCGTACCTAAGGCTTTACGATCAAGTACTTCCCAGTCTACATCTGTTATCGTTGCTGGCGTATTTTTCTTTCCTCCAAGGGGTTGATAGAGATTCTTCTACTAGAGATAATCCTCAATCTGCATCTTCTAGAAAGCGAAGTTCATACTGTTGAATTTTTCAACAATGAACTGTGCAGATTCCTTCACCATTGTTGTTGTCACCATTGCTCCCACTCGAACCAAACCTCTTTCTGTTACCAGTTGTTAGAATTGTTTTACTTTTTACCTTGTAGAAGAAACATGATGCAATAAAATTAACAAGTAAAACGAAATAAAAAAACACACACAACACAAGATTTATGTGGCAAACCCCAGTTTGGAGAAAAACCATGGAGCCGCAAAGAAAAATTTCACCATGTAAAACTCGTCAAAGATGATTTACAATTTTGGAACCTCTCCCTTCTCGCACAAAACCATAGAACAAAACATATAAATACCGTTAAAAACCCTAATACATATATAGATACGGTTCAGATCCGATCGGATACATAAAAACGAAAAAAAAAATTCTCAAAAATTTTGACATTCAGGTTGTATCCGGGTCAAATTTCAGGTTGATTTCTAGATGCTAACCCAATTCCATACTTCACACATTGCAATATTCTTAAATCTTCCAACAATATGAATATATCATGATTATCCTTCTTTTGTTGATTACTACTAATAAAAGAACCTGGCATCCATCAATAAATAAATAACTAAAAGAGCCTGGCGTGCCCGATCCAACTGGTAAATTCAAGAACCAGGCACCATGAAAGGAACCCTTTTGTACCAAGGAGTACATTTGATTCTTTTTCCGACTTGATGTAAATTTGCATTATTTTTATTATTATTTTATAAACAGGAATCTGGCCATTGTTTTATAATGGGTGCGTGCATGCTTAGATCCTATTGCAGATGCTAGGACTCCTGGCCAGGCAATGCTATTGCCAAGGCATTGCTACACCACCCACTCTAAATAGGTCACTTTAACTTAGAAGTGATCTTCCCCTAATCCTAACAAATAACTTAGAACTAGGTAATGACCTAAAGCCAATCAACACAAAAAGTCCTATCCTAATCAAAACAAATAATTCTAGACTGAATAAACTTCTAATCATTCATATGTGTTGTTTATAGCTCTTTTCGGCATTGGCATGCATACAAAGGCTGTGTTTGTCCTTTGAGGAGAATGATTATTTGCTTCAAATTTGTACAGAGTTTTAGTACACCACAATAGCAGCTCTATCACATGTGCAAAAGAAGAGTGCATGTGGCTTAAGAAAAACATTCAGGCCCCATGCTTGAGTGTTAATAACATACACTACTTAATGGTTGAATAATGACATTTAAAGGTAGTTGAATTTTACAAGAGTCTTGACATTGTAGGAAGTTTTCAAAAAATCTCTAAAATAGGAAATTTTAAAATAAATGGTTCATTGTATTTATATGATTTGCTCTGATTTTGCCTTCCTGTTGTAACTAGTGTACTACAATATTAATGTGATGTGGTGGAAATAAGGACATATTGCAAGATCTCATACAAACACTTGAAATCTTGACGATTTGGCTTATATGAAACCAGCATAATGGGCCAAAAGGTTTGATGTTGAAAAACTAAACCTATAGGCTCAATAGTTTAGTCTAACTAGACCAAACTAATCAACCTTCTCTAGTTTTAAATATTTGGCAATGAATATGCTCTCTCTTTTTTTTGCTATCTATATCATCTGATTTACCTTGATTTTATCAAAATCAAAGGAAGATCAAAAGGTTGAAACTTATTTTCAAATTGTTGTCAGTTATATTTCCAGTCAATGAAGACCCAAATCATTAATAGATCATATGATGAAGTCGCAATATGTTTTTTCAATTCTCATTTTTCCACAATGAGTATATTTCAACTTGTCTCTATTGATGGGACTAGATCTCCAACTTCTTTTATCTTGGTCATCAAATGAGGATTTTAAGGGTTTTTTTACATATCTTTTTGCACTCCTTTGAATAGCTAAAGTGTTAAGCAAGGCAGAATGCTTAGTAATGGATGAAGAGTATTGCTGCATAACACTGCGTCTATTGTCTTCATTTTGAACAAAGGCATATACTTCATTCAATGAGGGTAAAGTGTCGCAACTAAGGATATGAACTCTTACCAATTCAAATTCAACGTTTAAACCCACCAGGAACTCAAAGAAGCGGGTTCATTCCACTTTTGCTTTATAGGCTACAACATCTTGAGAACACGTAGGTCTATAAGTCTTATAATGGTCTAACTTTTCCCACATTCTCCAAAGTACAACAAAATATGTCCCCAAACTTTGCTCCCCCTGATGATGATGAGCCACTTCTTGGTTTAGCTTACAGACCCACACAAAGTTCTTAACTTGAGAATATGTTTAGGCCGCAGAATCTCAAATCTCCTTTGCCATTTTTAAGAACAGAAAACCCAAATAATTGAGGGTTCCATTGAATTAAGGAGCCATAACATCATTGTCAAATTCTCCGCTTCCCATTTATTATAGGTTCGAGTGTTAGGAGTAGTAAGCTCAACAATTCGACCATTGATGTATCCAAGCTTTCTTCTGCCACCAATGTACATTTGTACTGGCTGAGACCATTCCAAATAATTTTTCCCATCAAGTTTTACAAATGTGATTTGTGCTCTGGGGTTGTCGCCTTGAATATCCACAGGCGACTAGGTTGTCGAATTTCCCTATAACATGTTAGAGGAGTCCACTTTTGACATCTTAACCAACACAAAGAACTATTTTGTAAAGTATATTTCCAATAATAATAATAATAAATAACTCACAAAGGTTGTAGCAGCATCCAAGGAACCTCACACTTGTATTACATGGGGATTCCAGGGGACACAAGGGGACATGCTTTAGAAACACAGTCCCAAAAAAAATTTACAAAGAGAGATGATACCAGGGTTCGTTGGAGGATTGTGCTTCAAACGTAACGTAACGAAGAGGAGGTGGCCATGTAATGTAATGTAATGTCCTAGTCCATGTAAGGGAGGCTAGATGATAAAAAGAAGCTAAGAAAGCTGTAAGGGAAGCTAAATTGAAGGTTTATGATCATCTTTACCATAAGTTGGGTATTAGAGATGGTGAGATGGATGTATGAAAACTTACCAGAATGAGGGAGAGGAAACGTACAAACCTAAATCATGTTAGATGTTTTAAGAGTGAGGATCAAAGAGTCTTGGTGAAAGATGAGGATATTAGAGAAATATTTTCAATATTTATTAAATGACAATCATGTAATGAATGTCACTTTAGAAATAATTGGTATGCACACTTCTTCCTTTACATTAAATCAATAGTAGAAAGGGTTAGAAATACTAAACAAACATACGGCATGTGAAGTGCCTAAAACCTTCCCCTAGCTAACCCAAACAACTTACCTAGAATCTCAAGTTGTATACCAACATGGCAATCACACACTACAAAGACATATATATCATGCTTATAATGGGATCCACAATGTGACAAACGATGTCCAACTTCATCATTAAAAAGATTTGGTGGTGACTTCAAAAACAACACAGCCACTCAAAGTAACACTACATGCAGCTTGATCTCGACAAACCAAACCCTTGCTAAACTTTGGGTATGTAGGTATAGCTTGGGTTGCAACCTCAAGTTCAACTGTGATAATTAATAATAGGGATCAAAGTAATATTACTTATAACGACTACACTATCAATAAAAAATGTGGAATAGCCCATAAATGAGATGCAAGGGATCTAAAAACCACAGGTGCTGATTTTCTGATGCCCACAATACTAAATTGAGAATACAAATATTGAACAAAAGCTATATCTAAAGTAGCGTAACATTGAACTATACAAGCTAGCAAGCAAATTGTCAACCTTCATCAAAATGGCAAAGGCTGTACTAACAGATAACTTAGCATTTCCCATATGGATGAAAAATATAAAATATATACATACACAGTCGATTTTAGTTTTGGAATCCAATCAGGAATTGATCCTTCGAGCATATTGTTTGTAAGATACCTAAATAGAAAGAAAATTACTTCATCAGTTAAAATGATTGCACATAATAAACATCATCACTGATGACAATCATATCATTCTATTATATTCTAAATGAAAGGACTAAGTATTGAAATAACATTTTTAAAAGAATTTTATCACAGTAGCCCTTACAAGAATTTTAGCTCTTGAAGTTTGTTTAAGCTGGGAATGTTACCAGTCAATTTGTTAAAGCTCAAGTCACTGCAGGAGAAAAAAAGAACCACCAATTATATAAAGCTTTAGAATGAAGTGGTGCAAAAAGTAACAGGGAAAAAGAAGGTATACTTGTAGACTTATAATAAACATCAACACATACACATACACACACACACACACACACACACACAAAGAGAGAAAGAGAGAGAGAGAGAGGATTTACACATATGATAATGATACCATGCCACCAATATACTTTGGAATTTGATCATTAATTGAGCAATTCCTCAATATCCTATAGGAACAATTGAAGTATTCAGCAATAAGATACACAGTGACTGTAACTCAAACATGGTACCCCGAGTCAGTGCCAATATAGATTTAAAATTTGGATATGCTATAAACTTGAAAGCATGTTAAATACAAATCAATTGACCTTCATGTGAATAAATATGAATCCATGGGGTCTAATAAGCTTTCTAAACGTGATTTTAGTTTCATATTATGGGTATAATTCATCATTTTGCAATTTGATCTAGTCCCCATGTTACTTTCTTGAAAATGCCTCTTCTACAGTGCCAAGGAGTAAAACTTTCTTGGCTATCTGTATACAGAAAAACCTTAAGCATGATCTTATTCCCATTGAAATTTCTATTTTGAGTGTGGCAAAAAGAGTAACTTCTCATACTAGTCTGTAATTCCCAAACTAACCAACATTCAACATGAATAATTATTGTTTCATTTATTATGTTTCCTCTCAAATTGGTCTTAAAATATATCAATCAACCATAAGATCCATATCAGTGAATTAAGTAAACACAAACTAACATTAGGAAAACATTTTTCTAGACTATAAGCAATCCATTGTTTTAATCACCTCACTATAAAAAATTGTAGCCTTAGAAATTGTAATCAAATAATTCCCATTATTACGATAAAATTGCAACACATCATTTGATAAAATAATAATTTGCATAAATAATTTGATAATCAAGGAACACATTATCCTAAAAACAATTCAATTATGCAATTCTATATGCATAACTAAAATTCAATGCTTATATTTAATTAGTGTACTTGCAGTTAAAATTTATAACACGTTAATAAAATATAATTGATTTATCAACCACTGAGTTTCTCTTGGATATTCCTCGATATTAATTCACAGTTATGGATAATACCAATGTGGATAACTTCATCATGTAATCAGATGCAGCATGTTCCATATCAAAGTATTTGTTGCTTCATAGAAACTAAATCAAGTTATTGTATAAGATTAATATACAACATTGTGCACTTGAATTAATGTGATTCTAGGAGATTAAAAAAACTATAATGCTAGTTTGAGTAACTTCTACCAATTCCAATATTAGTCACATGCACACATTTGAGGCACATATCTTGAATGAGTACCAAATACACAAATACTGACACACACGTTCATGTGTTTCCTCATTTTTGTAAGGTTCAGTCTTTTGTGAGTTGATGGTGTCAAACAACCTTTGATAGTAGTTCAATCATATATAATGGGATATGAGATGTTCTTTCAGATGGTATCATGGCCTTATCACCACCACTTGATGCACTCCTTGCACTTGTTTTGCTGTCAATTCCATGATCTTAACATCGTGATTGTATACAATATATTTAACCCAAACAATTTACAATATAACATAGAAATAAAGTATTTATTGTTAATGTTAAAAAAATACACAAAGGAGATGGAGGGATTGTGCACACCTCGGAGACAATCCCATGGCAGAAGATATGGGATTGCACTTACACCCACTTCAAAAGGGAGAAGGTTGATTTGTTGGAGCGGAACACCAATGCCGATCGCAGCAACAACACTACAAGAGTGATGCAAAATTTCACAATGTAAACCCTTATAGAAAGAGAGAGAGAAGAGAAATCTCCACACACAGTTTCCAAAAAGTGTAATTCCATATTTGACAAAGACCCCCTACTTATAGAGGATCTATCGGAGGAGTTTTAGCTCCCTTAGATCAACTTCCACAATGAGTCATCTACAATCCATTGGATTAGTCTTGGAGGAGTTCTAAGTGCATTAGGATGCCCACATGAACGTCCAAGTTTAACTCAAACTCCAACATCTCGCACTCGTCCATAGTGTGGCATACTTATTAATCTCATTGCTTCTCTACTCTCCATCCTTCATATATCTCATACAGGGAAATACGACATGCGACCAATGAGAGCTATGATCTGTAAGAGAGAACACCATACTGAGTTATATGTTTATATAACAAGCAAAACACATCTCATCTCCAATAACTCAACCATGCCCTACATTGATTTTGTTACATCAAGTTGAGTGTTTTCTATCCCCTCTGAAGTTCTATACTAAGAACAATGCCAACTTCTAGTATTTTCCATAAGCCTTTAACAAGGATAAGTCAATATTGAAAAAACAATTTAACCATTCTGAAAAGATTGGTTTGACTTAAATGATCATCTAAACACAGCCACAAGCATGTGCATACATTACTATCAATGGATGTGTTAAATTGTCTTCCTCAACCCTCATGCTGCTTAGTCTTATCCTAACCACTTTTCCAACCATGTCCCTTTAGACCAAATCACTCATGGTCATAGAAAACATACCATAGTATCAATCATCAAACCTCAATTTCACAGTATAGTCATGAGTCTCTAAAGGCATAACGGCCTATATGACCAAAGTCTCACACTGTAAGGAGTGCAGGGAATTAACTTACTTATATATGTAGGTCATGGTTGTAATAGCACACGCTGTATGAAATGCATGCTACGGTGAAGCTCACCATGAGTTCATTAACTTCTCAACACTGTACGGGTCTTAGTCCAATCGCTCTCTTGCGCCTGACTCGAGCTTTCATAATCCAGTTACTCTATCTTATGCATGATTAGAGTCTCACACCTAGCTTTCTCAGGTATACATGTATATATAACTATATATATCATATTGGTTCATCTAGAACCTACTCTCTACTCCAATCAGGACGACATTATAAACACATGCATAGCTCGCATTCTTTTGTGCCAAAAACTAGTGTGAGCATCCACAATATGTTGGACGTCACATCTTGCTCGCAAATCATGCGCTAGGGCGATTGTGGTGTAAATACATGACCTAAACTTCGTGACGAATAACACCAGATGTCCAATCACATGGTGCTAGTGTGTGTAATTGATCGTGTTAATAACAATCTATACCAAATTCAATAACAAATCAACATAATTATCTTATTAAATAAATAAATGTCTACAAATCCCACAGGTATTTAATCATAAACTAAATATGAATAATCATATGCTAACCAAAACATTAAATTCTACACAATCACATTCTTCTCACGTGAGCCTTAAACATATCCCTAAGAATAGGCTTAATGAGTGGGTCAGCAACCATTTAACTTGTAGAAATATGACTGAGGACCACCTACTGTTGTGCAACCATGTCTTATACAAAGTGATAACATAGGTCAATGTGTTTGGTCTGTTCATAATACTTTAGATCCTTCACAAATGACAGTGATGTCATGCTATCACTGTGAATTGTAATGAAAACCTTTGCACTCTTTATGATGCCAAGTCATGAAAGAAACCCATGGAACCAAACAACTTCCTACACAATAGCACTATAGGCAACATATTTTGATTCTAACATGGAAAAGGCGATGCATGACTGTTTCTTACTACTCCAAGAAACAGATCCTCTTGCTAAGAGAAAACTGTATCCAGATGTAGATCTATGCTCATACAAATTGTCACCCTAATCTACATCACGATACCCTTGTAACACTAAGTCTGCTCCTTGGAAGCATAGCATATAGTCTATAATTGCATATAAGTATCAAAGCATTTTCTTTACTACCGTCCAGTGTGCTAACCCAGGGTTGCTTTGGTAATGACTCACCAATCATACTGCAAAGATAATGTCTGGTCGAGTAAACATCATACCATACATCAAACTACCAATAACACTGTAAAAGGAATATTTTTTATTTATTCCAGCTCTATGTCCATGCTAGGACACATATTCAGATTCAAAGTATAACCCTTCTTGATAAGAGTATCACTATGTTTGTAATTCTATATGCAGATTTCTCTAGCATTCTCTTGATGTAAGTCTCTGGAGGCAAGGCAAACAGAGGAGCCTCTTATAGCGATCATGGGTTATCTTAACCCCTAGCACGAAGTTTGCCTCGCCCAAGTCCTTCATCTAGAAGTTGAGGGACAACCACTTCTAAGTAGCGACAATCATTCATATATCATTTCCAGCTAATAAAATGTTGTCAATACATAATGAAAGAATCAGAAAACTCTTATTGAACCATTTGACATACACACAATGGTCTTCCTTAATCATCGTGAAGTCATACTCAACTATGGCTTGACAAAACCAGAAGTACCATTGCCTAGTTAATTGCTTCAATCCATAGATGGACTTCTTAGGCTTGCACAAATTGCGCTCTTGTCCTAGCACAATGAAGCCTTCAAGTTAATCCATATAAATCTCTTCATCTACATCTCCATTGATAAATACAGTTCATCTAATAGAGTTCCAAATCTAATTATGCGATAATGGATAAAGTAAGATGAATTGAGATGAATCTCACCACTAGGGAGAATGTCTCCTCATAGTCAATACCATCCACTTAGGTATAACCTTTCGTCACCAGTCGGGCCTTATACTTCTCAATAGTCCCATATGTCTTACACTTGACCTTTAGAACTCACTTGTTCCCAATAGTTTTGTGGTTTGGTGAAAGATCAACAAGTTCTCAGACTTGGTTCTTATCCATAGAACTAATCTTATCCTACATAGCAGTTGTCCATTTCCTCAAAACATGGGATGAGAGTGTAACCTTATAAGAACTTGTCTCATCAATATCAATGGAAGTGCACATAAAGGATTCTCTCTCAATCTCAAAACGATAACGAGGTACTATCCCACATTTTCTTTTGTGTGGCTAAAGATATGTCGTCTCATCAAGCAGTGTGCTCCCAACTAGGTGAAGCACTCCCACTGAATATACTCCTATTAAATGGAGCACTCCCACTATCCTTAGCGATCCCTTGTTCATTAGAGGTCTAACTTCTCCCACCCTCGTCAAGTGTAATGAGAGGTCCCACTTGAGAACCACCTTCAGACTCTTCCATCTCATAAAAGTCTAATGTAACTCGAGCTCTTTTCCTACTTGGGAATTCCTCTTCGATGAAATCAACATCTTGCGATTCTATCTCTATGAATCCACCATTCTCTTATTCATGGACAAATAAATAGCTCTTAGAATGCTCAAAATACCTTATAAAAGTACCATTTTTGGCTCTCATGTCAAGCTTAGCAGTTTTTTGTGTTGGTATACGGATGAACCATTAACCCCAAGGGCCGTAAGTGACTAAGATTGGGTTTTCTCTCAGTCCATAACTCATTAGGAGTGGTAGGGATAGACTTAGAGGGCACTCTATTGAGGATGTAGGTTGCAATCAATAATGCATCTCCCCAAAAACTGATTAGAAAGTTAGCATGTGGCATCATAGAACTCACCATATCAAGAAGTGTATGATTCCTTCTTTCTATTAAGTCATTCTATTGCAAAGTAAAAGGAATTATCAATTGTTTATGAATGCCTTTTTTCTTCATAAAACTTTTAAAATTGTTCAAACAAGTACTTGTGTCTACAGTCAGTCTTGAGAGTTTTAATCCTTTGATCAACATGATTTTTTACCTCTAGCATATACTTCATAAACCAATATAATGCCTCAGACTTATGCGAGATTAAATAGACATAACTGTATCGTGTGTAGTCATCAATATATATGATGAAATAATAGGCTCCATTTCTTGCCCTCACATTGAAAGGTCCACAGATGTCAAAATTAACTAACTCTAAAGCTAAAGTTACACGCAACGCCTTTCCAAAAGGCTTTCTAATTGACTTCCCAGCAAGACAATGCTCACAAGTAGAAGATCTACATTAGCTAATGGGCCTAGAAGGCATTCTCTAGCTAACCTATTCATCTTATCATGTCCAATAAATCCTAATCTAGCATGCCACTTAACCAAATTATTAGTAACATTATCATTACAAGTAGTCATCAAAGTAGAATGATAACAAGTATACGGAGCAATAGAAGAATGCGATTTTGTTTCACATCTTTGCTCTTTTGTGGATCCAGTCCACCATGTCTTGCCTTATTCGGAGTTGTTCCTTTAACCTTATGTTTAGGCTTTAAGGACCTTTTCTTATTACCATGGGCAAATAGAGCTTTGCTTGCGGATTGACACTAGATGACAAGTCAACTGAGTGAAAGTGGTGATGTTTTCATTATGTCTCATCAAGAGCTTCATTTGCTCCCACAAATTAGGCAAGGACCTTGAGACAACAAGAATTTGCTACTCATCTAATAGGTTGTTGCAACGCTCTTTAAGTCTCTAATCATTTGAGACATTTTCCTAAGAAGCTCAACCATTATCGAGTTAGGATCAATCTTATATGTCTTAAACTTAAGAGTCATGACAATCAACCTTGTTGCAGAGGTACTGACGAAAGACATTTTCAGATATTCCTACATGTTTTTAACGATTTTGCATTCTTCAAACTATTCAATGAGATCACTATCTTTAACTTATCATATCCTTGACTCTTTTTTTCTTCTTTTCCATTCTACGTTTAATTCAATTTTCTCACTCACCTAAGTGTGTCAAAATACCACTAATAAAATTAGAATACATAATTAACTATGCTTAATCAATTATGCATCTATGATCCTACTTAATACATGAAATATACACTTTACCTATTAAGGATGGAGAGCCACTCACTTGGGGTGTGTTTGAGTGTGCATTCCAAGATAACTAATTTTAACAGAGTATCAGGGATGCTAAGGAAGCCAAATTTGTGGGCTTAATTTAGGGAAACCACATTGTCTTGCAATACAAGGCTAAGTTTATGGAGTTTATGAGGTTTGCTCCTTTATTCTCAGAAGAATGAGGAGAGAAATGCTAGAAAATTTCAAGAAGGGTTACATCCTAACATTAGGACAAAGATTGCATCTTTGAGACCTAGAACTTTTGCTGAGGTTGTGGACATTGTCACGATGGTAGAGCAGGAGTGTGATGAGGTTTAGCATATTCAAGATCAGAATAGGAAACGTCTAGTCAGGATGTTGCAAGAAAGAGCATTGACAACACCAAGGCATCTAAGAAGAAGGTTGTGACTGAAAGGGAAGTGAAGCCACAGTTTCAGCAGGATAGGGATACTTACCCTAAGTGTGGGAAGATTCATGTGGGTATTTGCCACCATGAGACAGAATATTGTTTTAAATGTGGGAAGGTGGGAGACATGATTAAAGATTTCCCCAATATAAAGGTGAACTAGATGGCTAAGCCAACTAATGGGAAGCCGCAAAAAATTTAGGGGCGTGTTTATGCGGTTACAAAGCAGAATGAGGAGGCGTGCAACACTGTGGTGA
>JAOXJP010206477.1:0-11965 GCA_025762735.1 Platanus orientalis
GTTTCGGGTGTGTGCAGGCTGTTTGCCTATGGGGTGTCACGGTCGACCAGGGAGGGGTATCGGAGTTGACCGAGAGTCATCTGAGTCGACGGCCGACATCCAGAAATGAAATTTAAGTTGGAGATTTAACCCCTAACGTGATTGAAACCTTTCTAAAAGAGTTGTCTCAAACCTAAAGGGTATTTAACCCATTTTTACACCCAAATAGGGTTAGAATACACCTAAATCATAAGAGGAAAAGGGAGAGAAGATAGCTTTGAGAGAAGGGGAAGGAGATCCCCAAATTGAGTCATAGAAGGAGAATATTCTTCACCAAGGAGCAAGAGGATTCAAGGTTGAGGAAGTGGTTTGTGCAAGGTGATCAAGAGAAGAGAATGACAGTAAGTAGTCTTGCATACTATGGATGATTTGATGTAGTTCCTCTTTGGATTCCTTTGATCTTTGTGTTTTAGTTATGAAAACTCTTTGAAATCTCTGAAAACTATGTGAATCATTGAATCTAAGCTTCTTGTAAGTAAATCTTGTACACTATAGATGATTTGGTCTCAATTCCTCTTTGATTATTTGGATTTTGTATTGAAATCCTTTGAAATTTCTGAAAACTATGTGAATCATTGAATTTAAGCTTCTCAGTAAGTAAATCAATCTTACTATGGATGATTTGAAGCAGGTTCCTCTTTGATCTTTGAAATTGGTGATTGAATCTTTTAGAATCTTTGAAAAATTATTTGCTAAACCTTTGAATATGGTTTGATTCTTGAGTTAAACTCTTTTGTAAGCAAATCTAGCTTCCTATACTTGTCTTGATGTGTCTTCCTCTTTGAATTCCTTTGATTCTTGTGTTTTGGTTATGAAAACTCATTGAAATCTCTACAACTATTTGGAATCATTGAATTTAAGCTTTTACTAAGTAAATCTTGCATATTTTGGATGATGTGATGTAAACTCTCTTTGAAACTTGAACCCTTGTGGTTATATCATTGAACCCATTTGAAATTATATGAAAAATCCCAGCTAGCTTAGTGAGTTCATATGCTCCATATGTTTAGAATAACTCATTTTCCTTTGAAAATCTCTGAAAATTATGTGTAATTAGACTTGAGACCATCAAATTTCATTTGATACTTGGTCCTGCACCTATTTTGTAAAATGTTATTGATCTTAGACACTGTGTGGACTGATTTCTCCTAAGAAACCCTTTGGAATATGTAAAATTTGAATATTCCCTATGTGAATCTTTGAAAATCTATGTGAAGTGGTAAATCCCCCAAGATCTACACCATTAGTGATCAATTTGAAAGGCCATCTTGCCTAACCCTTTTGTTTGGAAGATTAGAAATGATATTGTTTAATTTCTATGATTTGATTTATCAAAAATACCATGTGATTTTCTAATTTTCAATGGAAACATATTGAACTCATTGATTCTATCGAATTCTACGCTTCCTATATGATTACGTGAGATATGTGAAACCTTCGAATCTTAGTACACTTTTGAATTAGTGTGTATATATGAAATCTTAAGTGAATCATTGTGACTCAGAACTTATGATATCAAATTATGTACTACTATCAGATCCAAGTGAATCCTATGTCTTCAAAATGGTAGTGCTATGCATAATTTGTTTTATACATCACAGACCATTCCGATTATTGAACCTATGTGAACTTTTGGACTTATCAATGTGAACCCTTTTGGGACTTCGAACCTTTGATTATTTTGGGCCCCATTATTGGGCTAGGTGTGACCATTGATTACATTGAGCCCTACTTGTAGGGCTATATGTGAGCACTCAGAGATATGTGAACCCCACTCGTAGGACAGTATGTGAGCACTCGAAGATATATGAGCCCCACTTATAGGGCAGTATGCGAACACTCGGAAATATATGAGCCCCACTCGTAGGGCTATATGTGAGAACTCGGAGATATATGAGCCCTACTTGTAAGGCGGTATGCAAGCACTCAGAGATATGTGAGCCCCACTCGTAGGGGGGTATGCGAGCATTCAGAGATATTGAGTCCCACTTGTAGGGTAGTATGCGAGCACTTAGAGGCATTGAGCCCCACTTGTAAGGCAGTATGCGAGCACTCTAGGATATGTGTGGACATATGAATACTTTGAACATTGAACCTTCAGACTTCGGATAATGGACCTTTGGACTTCGTACATTAAACCTTTAGATACTGAATCTTTTGGGCTTTAAGCCTCTTAATCAGGTAGGCCTTGACATCGGGCTAAATGTATCCTTTTGACTTTTTGGATATTGAACTTTGGACTCCTTCGAATGTTGAACCTTGTGAATTTCAGACACTTTGAACATCGGACTTAGAACACTTTGAATCTTTGAATTTTGAATATTGAACATCCGAACATTATGAACCTTGTGGATTTCGAACACTTTGAACATTGAACTCTGAACACTCCAAAATCATAGAACATTGGATCTCTCGAGACTAACATATGTCATTAAATTTGTGAGCTTTGACATTCACATTGAATTATTATTTGAACTTTAATCTTTGTATTGAACCATTGGCTTCTGTCAAACATGTGATTATTGACACGGTTGGTACTAGTATGATTGTGATTATTACTTTGATATCTGTTTAGCTTCGTATTGACCTTTGGACATGCTAGTATTCAGATGTGTTCTTTATTTCAAATTATTTATAGTCTGCTAGATTTCTTACAGGTTGGGACTAACCCAACCATTTTTTTTTCAGACTGATCATTGATGTAGGTCCCTCCTCTAAGAGACTTGATTTGACAAGCTCTACTTTTCTGTTTTTATGTTATTTGTTCCGGGCATGTTATTGGACCCTCTATACTAGGCTATATTTTGGATTATTAGACATTCACTTTCCTCTTGTTTATTTAGGGTGAGAGGGCACCCCGATGATGTAGTTATTTGACAATTTTACTATATTGACTACTATGGAGATTGTAGTGCTATTTTCATTTTGAGATATTGAGGTCATACTACTGTGACATCGTGGTTTGAATTACACTTCCACAAACTATCATTCCGAATATGTGTGGTTATTGAAAATTGACTATGCTTCCACAATCTTTTGAAATATGACTATTAAACTAAATTGACTCATAAGATCTTAAAATAAGAATTAGATGTGAACTTGTGGACACTATTTGGACTACATTAGACTTGTTCACCAGCCCGTAGTTTGGAATTATGAATAGTAATGAATTCAAATCCAAAGTGACATGGATCCATATCCGAATCTAGGTTCAGGGGCATTACAATACTTTTTTTTTTCTCTCTAATAGCAAACCGTTGTTGATAGAGAGACTAGAAAGTATGTTGGAAGTCTTCTAAGTGTATGGAGAGCTATAGAGATGCTTTTGAGTTTACTTGTCCCTACAACACTCTTGAAGTTTTTTGAAAAATGTCTATTTCTTATAAAAAATGAGAGTATTTATAGACTTTGAGGTGGAATCTTGTCAAACCTTTGATTGGGTGTTAAGTGGACACACTTACCTTTTTTAGTCTGAATGAGTGGTTCCACCTTCCTTGGTTGGAGGGAAGACAACTTATACAATTTTTGTATTCTAGAGAGCTTTCCATCTTTACCCAAGAAAATTTAGATTTAAATTTATTCAAATCTTTCATGTGGGTCTCATTCAAACTAGATTTTTGGTCTACTAATGAGTTGAGGCATCGGCTTAGTGGTTTATAGGTTATTGTTTAAAACCTTGATTAGGCCCAAAATGACTTATCCATTTAAGTGGGCCTAATTTATAAGAGGCCCTTGTATGGTTTTTGTGTTTTGTATACATTTGTGAGGGTGCAAGCCCTTATTTGCAATTTATACAAATTTTAGGTACCTACACTGATATCTAACTTCTTTTTTATATAGTTCTACCATTTAAAAGTCCATTTCAAGCAATATTTTGTTTTGCTTGATTATTTAGCAAACTTGCCAAACTTTTGAGCGGATTTGGGAAATATCCCTTTATTTTATTTAGTTGGGCTTCTTTTAAGTTGGGAAACTGTCTCCCAATTCCGCACGATTCAAAGAGTTTTCTAAGTTCCAAATTCTTATCTACCATTAGATCTTCAATAATTGAATTGCTAGAAATTAAAGACACCCAATGTCTATATACACTAAAGTAATGGGTTGCTTATGTGGATAACCCAACAAATCTCTTATATTTTTATGAAATTATCTCCTCTACTTTTTCTCCCTCTTTTTCTTAGGCTTTCTCATCCACATTCTTCCTCCGAGCTATTCTTTTTTTAGTTTCTAATCTTATAGACAATCTACATGTCGCTCCCCCCAATTCTTCTTCATCTCCTAAATTGGCCCACTCTATTGTTTATGTTAACACTCCTGTCTCTTTCCACTTCTCCCTTATGTCATTTCAGTTTTTTTAACAATTAATTTTTTTTTCTTTTAGTAAAAAACCAATTATTTTTCTTGAGTTTGATTGAAACTTAATCAGATACCCATGCGTCACGCAATCATCCACTAGTAATGGACTAAAAAACTGATCTATGCCAATTAACATTTATTTTTAATGGTAAGAAAAATTCATAACACATCGAAAGCTCCAAAAAATGACACGTAGATCAATGGTTGAAATAGTAGAAAAAATTAATATGATTAAACATGTTTCACGTGGTGGGTGGGTTATTGGGGCCAACCCGACGTCGCTCCCTCCGGAGGACGAAGCTCCCAAACTGCTTTTAATATAAGTGTTCCGCAGTCATAAGTGGAAAAGCACCATGTGACCTTGGGTCCTCGTCTTGCACAAAATATTTAATCTACCTAATCTTAAGTAGTTAGAAAAACGAGATGGCCAAAATATCCTTTTCCTTACAAATTACTACCATAATGCCACGACCCATAGAAAACACAAGGCATACATGGATTGGAGCCCAATGAGCCCGGATCATCTACAGTTCAGAGGGCTTCCCCCCTGTTTTGGTCTGAGTGGCAGCCATAAGAATTTCACAGGCCTCTGAACTGTAAACAATCCTCTCTCGAGCCCAACACAGAAGAACTTACTCTACTATTCCTCTCCAAGAAAATATCAATGTGGTCCCATCAGATGATCTACATATCATCTAGCTCAAACCTTAATTAATAGAGTGAAATTGGACTTCCAATTAAATTGCATTTATTTGTAAGGTCAGGGTCAACATTTGAGGGAAAGAAAAAAAAAAAAAAGTTTAATTTCTAAGAAAATGATATTGCTTTCTGATATTTCAGAACAAATAATCTATTTTGATGGGTACAAAAAGTTTTTCAATTGCTATCAAAATGAACCTTATGCTCTGGAATACTGGAGTATGAGAAACAGATTTCTAGCAGTATCATTTTCCAAATTTAAAGAACAAAATAGGACTCAGATCATTCAATCAGATTTAAAAAGGGTTAGGCCACTCATTCGTGGACTGGTTTCAATGGTGTTCCACATAGTAACACTTCAAAATCTAATTGCGTGGGTCTAATTATTCCCACGACCTAGTGGCAACTTCCATAATTTCTGAGCTACATAATGGCCTATCTTCTGATGCTTTTGGCATTAGAGAAAGATAAGGTTGACGTCAACTTCTCACCATTTTACATCATGGTCCCCGCCACCAACGCGGGAATGAAGATTCCTAAACCTTGGGTGTGGTTGACGATTGACTTGGTTCAATTATGAAGCCTTGCAACTTTCTCATCTCCTCCTCATCTCTCTATATATATATCCTCACCTCTGCTTTTCTCCCCTCATCTCTGAAAGCTTAATTAAACTTCCATCTTCCAACACCTAAGGGGTTCCTGGAGCCCTCAAACTCGAGATCAAACCTCAAACAGCTCCAAGGGATTCTCTTAGAAATTAGTCTTGTGACTAAATATGAAGGCAATAACACCCACCATCCATCACCATCTTCCTTCTGTCTCCTCTGATTCCAGGGTGAACCGATTCCTCAAGGTCTCTGCCCATCAAAATGTCACTCTTGAGCCATCGCAGCATCAGAAGACTAATCGTGCTGCTCGTCTCGCTGAATCACTCTCCCACCTCCTACATCTCCATGTAGAGACCCCTCAGCCTCGTCCCAACCTTCAAGACACTGATTTGAATTCCATACATCATAACAATCTGACGGTTCCGATGTCACCCAAGGAGGACATATCCGCAAAATGGCAAGAAATTCATGGTTTGTCTGATTGGGACAGCCTTCTAGATCCATTGCACCCTTGGCTTCGGCGAGAGATCACCAAGTATGGTGAATTTGCTCAAGCAACATACGATGCTTTCGACTTTGATTCCTTCTCAGAGTACTGTGGGAGCTGTAGGTATAATCGTCAGAAGCTGTTCGACCAATTAGGACTTAATAAGAGTGGGTACACAGTGACCAAGTACATCTATGCCATGTCTCACATCGACGTGCCACAGTGGCTAGAGAGGTCACACTTGGTGGACACATGGAGCAGGGACTCCAATTGGATGGGCTATGTGGCCGTCAGCAATGATGAAGAGTCGCGCAGGATCGGAAGAAGAGACATTGTTGTGGCGTGGCGTGGCACGGTGGCACCTTGCGAATGGTTTGAGGATCTACAGGGGAAATTGGAGCCAATTGGAAATGGGGAAGTGAAAGTTGAACATGGGTTCCACAGCATCTACACATCTAAGAGTGACTATACCAGGTATAACAAGACTAGTGCCTCAGAGCAAGTAATGAAAGAAGTAACTAGACTAGTTAACTTGTATAAAGCAAGGGGTGAAGAAGTGAGCCTGACCATCACTGGCCATAGCTTGGGTGGTGCCTTGGCTCTCCTCAATGCTTATGAAGCTGCCGCCACATTACCCAATCTTCATATCAGTGTTGTCTCCTTCGGTGCACCAAGAGTCGGGAACGTTGCGTTCAGAGACAAGCTTCACCAGATGGGAGTGAAAACGTTACGGGTTGTAGCAAAGCAAGATCCAGTTCCTAAGATGCCTGGGATATTGTTTAATGAAGGTCTCGAGAAGTTCGATGAGATCACCGGGACACTTGAATGGATCTACACTCATGTGGGTGCTGAATTGAAGGTTGATGTGGGTGCATCGCCCTACCTAAAGCATGGATTCAATTTGCCAGGGTTCCATAGCCTAGAGACATACCTTCATCTTATCGACGGTTACCACAGTAGTGCGTCGACATTCCGGTCGGATGCTCGAAGGGACCTTGCATTGGTCAATAAGGCTTGTGGGATGTTGGTGGATGAGCTAAGGATCCCAGAGTGCTGGTACCAATTGGCCCACAAGGGGCTGGTTCGAAACTCCTATGGTAGATGGGTTAAACCCATGAGAGACATTGAAGACATACCCTCACCTTGCAGTGAAGCATCTAACCGAGCTTTTGTTCCTTTGTATGAAAATCATAAAGGGTTTGAACCTTTGTTGTCTGTTTCATGATAGTTTTTTTAGGAGGAAGATAGTTTTAATAGATAATTCTTCTTTACCAAAGTCTATTTTCTTATCGTTTCTCTTTTTATCTGAAAGATTTTGTCTGTCCGAGACAGTCCGGAATTTCTCTCTTATATCAGAAAGCAATCCAAGAATTCCAAGTGGGATCTGTTAACCTCCAAGGGAGGGAGGTTTAAATCTTCTTCTGAGTTCTGTGTTCACATTTGATTAAACGATCACATTGTTCCCCTAGCCTGAAACCTAGGAAAAGGGTCTTTAGTTAGTTGAACGGGAAGCAATTTTGGTCCCTCGGGAGTGATGGATATTATGAGACATTCATCGCCCACATTGTTTCGCTGGATTCGTATTTCTTTTGAGTACTGCGTTCACAATTTTATTTTGGATATATGAATGTTTATATGGCGGAACAAAAAAGGATTTACAATCTGTAATAAGTACATTGGTTGGCATCCCTACTAACAACATTTCTAAGAAAAATAAGTAAATCACTAGGGGAGACAATCAACTCTTCATCGCTTGTAGCCCATGCAGCCAAAAAATCACCTGGTTTGTTCGCTTTAGCAGTAATGCTGAATCTGATAGTTCCCCAAGTTCGGTACCATGTTCTTGATCTTTGATGTGTTCTTGATCTTTGATGTGATACTCAACACCTTCCATGGACATTCACACTTGAGTTTAGTATGTCAACAGCAACCTTGGAGACCAATGTCATTTTAAGATCTATACAACCATGTGAAAGAGCTAAGAGAATCCCATGGTAAAGGCTATGTAACTCCAGCCATAATGTATAGAAGCTATTACTTGTGCCGGCATATGCCAACAATGGAGAACCATTGGCATCTCTTATCATCCCACCGTATCCAGCCTTGGTATTAATAAGGGACCCATCACATGACAATACCCAACCTGCCTAGACGGTTTTTGCCAAGTGCATGTTTTGTTTTCCTTAGTAACTTGAAAAGCACTAATACTCTAGTTGGACCAAATATGCTGTGTGTGTATGGTAGTTGTCTGGAACATCTGCCCTCATGTTCTTTATCTTGCCATTAACATCTGCCACAATGTAACTATCAAGAAGCTCCTTTGTGAGGCTCTTACTAGTAAATGAGCGTTGATTTCTTTCCCTCCAGTTGAGGCGGTGACTTGAATCCCCACGGCTCTTAAGACAAGAGTCATTTTTGGAAAGTGGTTTTCTCTTTCCGGTTTTAAACCTATTAAAAATAGTGGAGGTGGGCTTCTTCTCTTGGATCTAAAATAGGGGGTTTTAGAAGATAGGCAGCCGCTGGTCGTTGTAATCTTTGGTTTGCTCATAGTGAAAGCTCTCTATCCGTTTTCGCTTGTGGATGTAGGTTTCAAACTAAACCACATTAACTCGTCTTCTTCTTAGTGTGATTACTGTTTGCATTAATTTTTTCTTATTTTTTGCTGTGCACAAATCCAAATCTAGGCTTCCACATAACAAACTGGTATCAGAGCCTTAGGTTGCAATTGAGATTTTTTTTTCGACATGACGACAAGGTACGAAGTGGAGAAATTCGACAGGTATAACAACTTTAGTTTATGGCACGTGAAGATATGTGTGCTGTTGGTTCAACAAGGACTGACCAAAGCTTTGGTGGGAAAGGAAAAACTTCCTACGATGATGTCGAAAGACGATAGAGAGGAACCCGACCTCAAAGCACTCTATGTAATTCAGTTGTGTTTGGCTGATGATGTGTTGCGAGAGGTTGCAGATAAGGAGTCTATGGTTGGGTTATGGCTCAAGTTGGAGAACTTGTACATGACAAAGTCTCTCACGGATATGTTGTATTTGAAATAATGTCTCTATACATTGAGGATGAGAGAAGGTATGTCGTCTTTGAAATCCCATCTAGACGAATTCAATAAAATCATTAGGGATTTGAAAAACATCAATATTAAGGTTGATGATGAAGATCAAGCTATCATTGTTTTGTGCTCTTTACTACTTTACTTGCATCATATGAACACTTTGTTACAACCTTACTCTATAGAAATGATATTATCTCCATAGAGGATGTTAAGACATCTTTGTATTCTAGGGAATTGAAAAAGAAGGTATTTGAAGAAAAGGGTGAGGGGTAGACAGAAGGTTTGTTTGCGGAAGGAAGAATAAAGGAAAAAGGTTTTGAAAGCGATAAAGGTCAGTTTAAATCCAAGTCTATAGGAAAATGCAAGGTGTAGTGCTTTTGTTGTAAAGAATGACCACATGAAGAGGTATTGTCCAGAGCGTGCTGACAAGAAGAAATGTGATAGTTCTAATACAACGTTGTTAGAGGAACATGAGAAGTACATTAAAGATATTCTCACAGTCTCTAAAGGTATGAACACTTTTTCTCATGATGAATAGATATTAGATTCAGGTTATCCTATTCATATATGTTACAGGAAAGAATATTTTGATACGTTTTAGGAAGAGAAGACATGATTTGTGTCTCTTGGTGATGTGTCAAGATGTGACGTCACGGGTGTTGAGATGGTGAAGCTCAAGACGTTTGATGAAGTGGTTCATACTTTGGGTGGTGTGACATATGTCCCAAAGATGCAGAGGAATATGATATCTCTAGGCCAGTTAGACTCTAGGGATTGCAAGTATTCAGCTGTAGGTGGAGCCATGAAAATCACACGTGGTTGTTTAGTTCTAATAAAGGAAGAAAAGTGTGGTGATGGTTTATATCATTTGATGGGGAATACGATGATTGATGATGTTCCTTTGACCTCAACGGATAGTTGGAAACAATGTGCACAAATTAACAAGAGTTTGTGTAAGATCTCTTTCACAATTGGGGCATAGACAGGTGTTACGGGTTTCCAAGTGACAGACGATGATGAGACAGTTCTTGCGGTTAGAGGATAGATCAAGGTCCCTCTCTATAATTGATTAGGTATGTTAGCTCGGGTCAACTACACATGGGGATTGGTCGTGTTATGATCGAGTCGGATGGTGTCAGGATCGAATTGATTTGATGGTATGTGTAGTGGTGGTTCTTCAAGGCTAATGGTTGTTTGCAGTGATAGTAGACAAGATACGATTCATGTTTGAGGTGGAGGTGCATTCTGAGTACATATGGCGCATAGTTCACTAAGAAGGATATGTACGAGTTTTTTTTTAGGGTGGTTTCGGAATGTGAGCCAAGGTGGAGTGTAGTGCACATGTCACAAGTTTTGTGTCTTGTCAAAGATAGTACAGGTGTTCGCAGTATCTAGAGTTACCCTTTGGGGTTGTGTGGAGAAGATGAGAGTAGGGTTTTCTGTACTATGTAGCCTTGGTAGAATTCAAGCCAATGTGGAGATTTGTTGAGGCGGTGACTTGAATCACCATGGTTCTTAAGATAAGAGTCATTTTTGGAAAGTGGTTCTCTTTCCAGTTTTAAACCTACTAAAACATAAAGTTTAAAAATAGTGTATGTGGTTTTCTTCTTTTGGATCTAAAACATGGGGTTTTAGAAGAGAGGCAGCCACTGCTCATTGTAATCTTTGGTTTGCTCATAGTGAAAGCTCTTTGGCCAATTTTCCCGTGGACGTAGGCTTCAAGCTAAACCACGTCAAATCGTCTTTTTTCTTTGTGTGATTGCTGTTTGCATTAATTTCTTCTTCTATTTTTGCTGCGCACGAATCCAAATCTAAGCTTCCACACAACACCTCCATATATAATATATGCATGCATTCAAAGTTAATTTTCCCACCAGAGAAAAAACTAATTTACCTCCAAAGAACTTATTGATCCACTTACACTCCTAATCCAATGTCTTCACTCTACTCCTTCCCGAATGTAGTTTCTTAAGTAATTCTAGCCATATGGATTTGCTAAAACTGTATTGGAAGAATAAATGATCTAAAGTTTCTCGATTATTTCAACAAAAGCAACATTGAGAAGTACAATATATCTTCAATTTACAAAGGCAACTCTGGGTAGGAAATCTTCTAGACATCGCTCTCCACATAACGAAACTATGATGGGGAATGTTATTTGAGAATCATATAACATCATGCCATGGAATCAAGCTCCACACAGATTTGATTACCTTCTAGGCCAATTTAGTGGAAAATTTTCTACTCACCTCCCCAGTCCAAAGCAATACATCATCATTCGTATGAGGCAACTTCTCAATGTGTTCTAAAGAACTCCAAGCTTCCATTAGCAGATGCAAATTAGCTCGACTCGGATTCCACTCTCCATTACCTAAAATAGTAGAAACTATATTCATTTGGTGTAGCCTCGAGTTATAGTGGATTATATTCCCAAACTTCTTGATCATTACATCTTCAATGTGCCATCTATCCACCCAAAGTTTAGTGGAACATCCGTTTCCAATTTTTCCTAAACACTCACATTTGACTAAATGCTCACATTGTCTCGCTAGACTGAAACCTAGGCAAGGGTGCTTATTGTTTGTTGAAAGGGAAACAATTTTTCTGTATTGGCGAGTTGGGTTCATGTAATGTTGAGATAAGGGTATACAACTATATGGTTCAATCCAAACCTAACCCATTTATTAATCATGTCAAAACGGGTCAACC
>JAOXJP010206488.1:0-11965 GCA_025762735.1 Platanus orientalis
TTCCTGTTGGGGGGGGGGGGGCTGCGACTGGGCATAAGGCCGGCACGCATGAGTTTAGGCTGCCGGCCCCCCAACTCGGCCACAGGGAGTGGGACCCTTTCACTCGGGGAATAAGGGCCTGCTATGACCATCCAAGACTTGGTTGTGAAAGAGAAAAGAGAAACTTATTAAAGTATCAAAAATAAATAAATAAATAAATAAACCTTCCATTAAAAACAGTATCCTACCTAGATTGGTCTTCGAATCATGTTCATTACACTCTATTTACACACATATCTTTCATTAGATTATAAGCATTCATGTTTCGTCCTTTTAATGGTTTCAACTTGCATCATTTTACTCTCTCGTGCAGTTATTAGTATTTGTTGTACATAATCAAAGGATCTTGACTTTACCTTGTCTCGTCTTTTATTTCTTTCTTTTTTGGTAAATTTCTTGTCATCTATCGATGTTATCCTTAAGTTCATACGAATGCATTTATTTCTAATTCTATCTTGTATGATTTTTCCACTCATCTATCTCAGCTACATTCAATGTACATGTGTTGTAGTCTTCCCAACATTATGATCCATAAAGTATGGCTGTGCTGTAAGATCTTGTTGTTACAGGAAGAAAATCATAGAAAAGCCCATTTGCATTAAAAAGGTGTTAGAGTTCATGTATTAGATTAAAATGACCGAAATGATTAAGGAACTTAATTACAAAGAAAGGGTCAATTGAAGGAAATATTTAATTCACATTTGGGTAAGTTTTCATGTGGCATGTCTTTTCTTCTTCATTATTGTATTTACATATAATAATGGAATGAAAGCACAACTAAGCGTCACTCATTACATGCCTAGATTCATGATTTATAGTAAATGATTTAAAGTAGGGGAAAAACTTTTCTAAGAAATAATTATAGAAAATTTATATAGTAGCATCTAGGGTAGAATATCATATCAATAGAAAAATTACAATGTAAGTTTCTACAAGCAACTATGCCTATACTATTCTATTTAGCTGAGGGTGACGTTAGAGGATGCAATTAATATAAGCTTATTCAGTGAATGAAAATTGAGTTTAATCACAAGATAAAACCAGTCAGCTCAACCTTAAACCAGCCAGATTGACCGGGCCAATCCAGTTTTAAAGTAGATCCTGTCTCCAAGCTAACCAGACCTTGGGAGTAATGATACCTTCGTTTACCGGTTCTATGGGCATTGCTGGTTCGGGTTCTATAAAATCCCCATACCTTTAAATGGATGCATGAAAGAATTAGTTAAGAGAGGTAATAGCAATTTTTTTTCCCTCTATTCTTGTCCACCTAAGTTCTTAGTTGGCTAAATGGAAAAGTAGAAGCTTTTTCTTACAAGTTTAGTTAATTGAGAGTACTGATTTTTTAATTGATTGGTTTTCAGTTCGAACCAAGTGGGTTTGTTCTTAGAACATTTAGTTTAATCTTCTTACCTACTAATGTAAGATAGATTATAGAAAGAGAAGAAAAGAGAACCTCCATCATATGTTGTGAGTGGGGCTCTTTGGCCATTCCCAAGAAAAATCATGAACGCCTCATTCCCATTTCTTTTGCTAACCATATCCTTTGGACCGATCAAAATATAAATGGTGAGGTGAGAAGAATCTTTGGCCCCTCACACCCTTTACTCTTTAATATCTAACATAAGATGCCTCCTCCCCTCCCTCCAAGCACCACCACACACTCTCGAATAATATTGTGCATTTTGAATATTTTATTGATCCCTCACAACACATAAACTCATATATCTAAGAGCCCCATTATCAAAAGTATGGTAGGATTAAGAAAATTGAAATCCTAATTACCAAAAAAGATAAAGAAGATAAAAACCCAATGTTCCTATTAAACAATATTCTAAATGTTCAATAAGATATCCTTCAGTTTTCATTATAATCATAATCGCTTTTAAATCTTTCTAAGATATGTAATGTAATCAGGGTCACCTCTTATGAATCCAATGGCTTAAATTTTCTGGCTTTTGTTGCAACTTCGGACTCGAGAGATCTTCATAATAAATGGATCATCTTAGAGTGGGTCAAATCAGTCCCCATTGATCCACAAACGGGGGCTTTTAGGATGTCTTAGTCATCTAAAGGAGAAGATAAAATTCTAGGAACTCTTTTGAGCATAATGACTGGTCATGAATTTTAGTTCCTATCCTCTTTATTAGTACATTGAATATATCATTGAGAGGGAAAAGGAGAAGATAAGGTAAGCAAGTCAAGGGGCTTAGTCCTAACTTTTGAGTGGGGATGTTCTTCTTTATAGGGCACATGCTCTGGTCATTGAAGGGATACACGCCGACTTTATTCAATTTCTTCCCAACTTATTCCTCCATTGCTTAAAAGAAAAATGAGCTAAGATGGTCCTCTAAATTGGCCATCATGTTATAAACAAACTGGAAGGTTTTGTGATTAGACACGCGGTTATCCACTCCAAGTCATTGAGTTGGACAACTCAACTCACTTAAAAACCGTATTTGGGGAAGGAGGAAGTGATGAGAGAGAGAGAAAGGAATCCCACAATTTCTGTTCAAATTAAGACCTGTAATCTATAAGATCTCTTCTATACCATGGTAGGTTAGACTATAATTATTCTAACTTCAGACATATTGTGACATAATTCCTCTCTCTCACACATGTGTGAATGCGCCCGTCTATATGCCGGATTACATTGTTTGGGACAGGAGTCTAGGCAAGAAGTGTAACCTTTGTACCAAGGGAAAGGCTCTGCTACACCCAAAACAGTATGTTCCTTGTACAAAGTACAAACTAGTCACATTACCAAGAGAAAGACAACAAAAACAGAAGGCCTACAACAGTGATGTGAGGAGTTATTGACATAAATGATCTCCTTAATCTACCTAGCTAACTACCTCCTTTGGTGGAATTATTGTACATATCTTCAAATACAAATTTGGAGGCAATCACAGTCCCGGTTTTTTTTTTCCCTCATGGGGATCATTTGGGGCCCTATACGGTTAGGGCTGTACATGGAGAAAATTAGGAGCAGATCTTTTGCCTACTTATTGGCAAAGGATCAACTCAAACAAGGTTTCCACAAGCATGTGCAGACAATCTTGCTCGAGCTGCCACATAGAATTAAAAACAAAAAGAAAGAAAGAAAGCAATTGCCTGCCTTTTTTTGCTACATGACAGCTTGAGCAAGATGCTTATACATGCTTAAGGAAAGCTTGCTTGAGCTGATCTTTTGCCTCAAGCAAGGTTACCGCAAGCATGAACAAGCAAAATCTTGCTCGAGCCACCACGTAGAACAAAAAAAAAAAGAAAGCAAACGTAAGGTATAGCTAAGGTTTTTGCCTGCCTTTTTTTTGATACGTGACAGTTTGGGCAAGATGCTTACACATACTTAAGGATAAAATTTTATCCTAAAGGGGGGGTGAATAGGATATGTCGTACTATTTTTAACTTAATTTGATTTGTTTTGATTTATTTACAATCCCCGTTAGTTATTTTATTTTTAGATTGATTAAAGTCACAATTATTAATTAGATCAATCTAATATTAATTTGATAATGCTCTAAGCAAACACAAGTATATCAATCACATGAACATAATAGAGAGCAAATGTACACAACCACAACACAGAGGTTTATAGTGGTTCGGCATTAAGGCCTATGTCCACTCCTAAAGGTCAATCACATAGCTTTTCATAATTTTATTCAGATTGAAATACAGGCAATCTAGGTAAAATTCATACAAAACCCTTTCTACTTGCTACGCAAGCTAAACCTACACTCTATGTCTCCGAAGAACACAATACTCCTTCTGGTGTTTCCGGCAGATGGGATACAATCAATGAAATAATTAGAACATGTACAGATTATCTCATAAAGGCTGATATATCAATGTGTACCGAATGTGGATGCTCCTTTTTACGAGCTAATGCACATTTTGTTTAACAGCTGAATTGCAGCAAAGAACACGTTCTTAAGCCTTTTGAATCATTGGTTTCCTTACAATGAACAATCAATAATACTCTCTTATTTTAATATATGAAATAGTTTGCACAGAGAGATGATTCACTCAAGTATTTTCAATGGCACAAGATCAGATTAGCAACTAGCACAGACTTCCCGACTTTCAAACTAGTCATTTTCTCATACAAGATTTCTTCTTTTTTGTTTGGCACTCTCTCTTCTTCTTTTTAAAACCTAGGGTATTATCACCCTTTTTATAGAGTTTAAACTAATCTTAGTCCATAGGATTAGAGCTCTTTCAAATGGAAAAGTCATGAGAAAATTCGGATTGGAATCTCAAAAAATAAAAGTCAATTTTTGTCAAACACACGACTGTGATCGATCACACTTTTTTGTTATCGATTTGGCCTTGAGATCACAATTCTTGGGAATTTTAATTTTTGCTTGAAACCAGACTTGTAATTGATCACGAGATCTGTGATCGATCAGCCGTGATCGATTAGAGATCTTGTGATCAATCAGGATCTATAATTTTTCTGCACTTTGTCCTATTGCATCATTTTGGTTTTGGACATTTTTCCATTATCCTTTTGAGTCAAGTATACTTACATTTAGACCCATTTTTAACACCTCATACTTGTTCTTATGTTTAATTTTAATGCTTTAGTGCATGGTGCAATGTGGCTATTTTCTGATGTTAGTGCATATTCAGAGCACCCATTCAACTTTCTTTTTGTCATTCTTCAAGTTCAGCTTCTTTGCATTGAGTCTTTAACCTGAGTCTTGATTTTATTCTTCATCTTTGGTACTTGCCTTGATCTTATAGGTCTTCAGTCCATCTTTACCTTCTTTCTTTTAAGCTTGGAGCAACGTCATGGACTTGACTTGACACTTTACAACTCACTATTTTGACATGAAATTGATAATATATAATCCTAACAGATTTGGAGTTCTAGAGAATATTCTGGCTCCATAAGAGCGAAATGCTGAAAAATAGCTTTTTGACCTCTTAAGGGAGATTTGAGATTTCACAAAGGTTTGAGGTTTTGAAATCCTCTTCTCAGACCTAGAGATTTAAAGCTAAGGCCGATGCCAAGATACAACGATCGACCTTTCTGGATTCAGAGATCGGATGAATCTCTAAGAGCTCTTGCAAGGGTCATTTCTTGGTCAGGGTTATCATAGATTGAGAAATTGGTTGTTGCCGTTCTCGAGCAGTGTTTGATCTGTGATGAGTTCCTCAAAATCAGGAAACTCAAGAATGCATATGATATGAAATTACACCATTCAAACAATGGGAGAGACTTTGGGGATCCTTTGAGAGTCTAGGGGTAAATGCTCCGAGGTGAAAAGGGTAGAAAAAGGTGAAAATGAGAATTCTTTTCCTGAGATGCTTCATGACAAGAAGGCTTATGTAGGCAGGAGAAATTTAGTGTTCTGGATGACAAATAGTGAGTTTTGAGCTTTTAAAGGTAAAAGGGAAAAATGGTATTTTTTTCACCTATGATGCTTTGCTGAAGAAAGGCTTATAGGAGGTGAACTTCTTGATAACATAGATGTGGTTCTTAAATGTGGACCCTCGAAGTCTTGTTGATGCTTTTATGAGAGATTAGGGTTTGCCCTAAAATGGTGCATTTGGGATTGTAATAGGGTACTTTGACTGCTTCATTCGCAACTGGAGCATCCGAGAAGACCTCTTTGGGAATGCCTAACCTCCTAGAGTCTAGGTTTGCTCTTCCTAAGCCAAGGGTGCTTAGAATCTTGATGCCTAAATGCTGTTATGTTGTCCTTATGCTATCACATGACCCGAGTCAAAATTTGGGTGCTGACAACAGTCCTACGAGAACACTTGTAAATATAAATCTTTATTTAATTAAAAATAAAGACAAAGGCATATTTCAATTAGAATACTTTAGAATAATAGTAGTTTAATGTATATAATGAACTGCACTCGACCAGACATAACATACACTATAAGCATGTTGAGTAGATACATAATTAACCCAGGGGCAGACCATTGGAAGGCACTAGTTAGCATTAGTTAGGATAGTTTGAGATAAACCCTAAACTATGGATTGCATTACACAAAGTATCCTACTGTACTTAAAAGGTACAATCATGCAAATTGGATATCGGATTTGAAAGACAAAAAATCCATAAGTGGATATGTCTTTACATTTGGTGTAACGACCCCATATTTCATTGCTTTATTTGGGTGTGAAATTGGACCATTACTAAACTGGGTCCATATGAAATTGGTTATAAATTTAAACTTTTTACCTGAACCTGTGATTTTCATGAAATACTTAACCTTAAAACAACATAAGCAGGGGAATCATAAACTATCACATCTAACCATAATTTTAAGGGTGCAATGAAAATAAACCAAAACATATAAATAAACTACCATCTCACTAATCTCCCTTTATTATATCACATATATAAAACTACAAGTCTCAAGTCAAACTTTAATCTTAATACAAATCATGATAAAGTCTAATACAAGGTACGAGTCTAAATTAGATTGAAACAACTAAAAGAGAAAGAATCAGTTGTATACCTCTCCTTTAGCCTCTAGGTACTCTAAAAAGGTGCACCTGCACTAAACCTCTTTTGTAATAAAAATGGTATGGATGGGTGAGATCCATGACTCATAAGTAGGTACACAAAACCTACTACGGAAACTGGATAGGCAAGACACAAATCTTTCAATACAAAATACTATGTATATCTTCATATAAAATATATATCAATTCTAACGTGTAGGCATGTGCTAATGTACTTACATTATCTACTAGTCATCACAAGATCTAAACATTCATTATCATGATTCTTCCTGTAAGAACTAGGCATTGTAATTCACATGCTTCTTTTTATTCATGACATTCTTCTAACATCCATATATAAAAATATGCATGATTCTACCTACACGTGGTATTCTTCTCATAGCTATACATGCTTCTATCTGTGCAAGACATTCTTCTTGTATTTATAATTGACAATATACTTGGTAATATGTATCCACCATTACATGGTAAATATTTCATAGTTCATCCATAGTAAATATATTTAGTGTACTTCTCAATAAACATTTCTATTCATTTCTCATGCATAGATTATACTTCCCTAATATGAATATGCATATACAAATCACTTTAAACTAGACATGTATCATTCTTAAGTAATTAGCAATCATAATAATACATTTGTATAATGAGACATAAAATTCTATTTCTATATTCAACTAGCCTATCTTTATCTTAGTACTTAATCATTCACCTTCTTACTTGTTATTATAATAGGTTACTTATCATTCATCATGTCTTTACTTATCACTCATTAATTTATATTGTCCTTGTCTTAGTATTTACTTATAACTTTTCAGTAGTCATTTAATACTTATCATTGATCTTCATAGCATTGACTTGTATTCCAATGGGAGAATCATCATACATTTATATTTTTCTTGTATAGTTTGGAAGCTTATACTCTTTTAAAGATTATGAGCTTCCACTTATTTTTTTAACATTTTCTTTACTTACTCGTATTAAGGACTTTTATTCTCATTAATAGCTTATGCACTTTCTTCTCCTTTCATTAAAATTTATTTCTTACATAACTTATGAACTTCCTCTTCTTGTGAAACTTAAATGTTTTCATTTTCTTGTCTTGATACTCCTCTTTTTAAGACTTATGACTTTACTTTGTTTTTGAAACTTTTATGATGTTCTTCTATCCTTAACATTCTTTCTTCCTTATAGACTTTTCTATTCTTCTTATAATGGTTTCACTTTTTTTGTCTTATGAACTTTTCCTTATTTCTTAACATAATTTCATTATTAATAGTGGGGCCTTTAAGGTCACTTATACTTACTCATTTATTTCGTATCACTTTCTTACACTTGCTTTTCACTATCTTACACTTTTTCTTTACTTATTTTATATTTTACTTTCACTTACTTACATTTGACATATCATATTATCCATAATCATGAGGGACATTATCATACCATTGTCTGTACCCTAATGGGAGGGTCATCATACCATTGCATTCTTACTCCAATGGGAGGGCCATCATACCGTTGTATTATTACTCCAAATGGGAGGGCCATCATACCATTGCATTATTCCCCAAATGGGAGGGCCATCATACCATTGTATTATTACCCAAAATAAGGGGGCCATCATACCATTACATTCTTACCCCAATGAGAGGACCATCACAACTAAGACACTTGTCTTTACTTTTTTTACTTATATTATTTCATTCTTTACTTACTTCCAATAATGGGACCTTTACATCTTGACATTCTTACTTATCTCATTTTGTGTTTCTTTGATTCTTTATCCATTTCACTTCTCGCTGGTTTGTGATCAACTTACTTTAATATCATCATATTAACATTTATGACACAAGAAAATATATTATTCACATGACACATTCATTAACTTAGTAATAGAGAGAAAATATATCATTATAGTCATTCATTAGTATCATAAGAGGTATCCAAAAAACATGTAAATAGTGAGAAAAACATTAAGAGAAATTTTATCAAACATGTAGAGTGCAAGAATTAATGAACTAGCATGGAAGTCAATAAAGCATAACAAATTACCATAAGCCAAAATATATTTGGAGGAATTTATTGCGGGAGAAATTAGGCTCATGCAAGGAATCCAAAGATATCCAAGAAACATGAAAGTAATATGGAAAATCCATAAGAGGCATTTTATCAAACATGTAGAGTGCAAAAATTAATGAACTAGCATGGAAAGTCAATAAGCATCACAAATTATCATAAGTCAACATATATTTGAAGGAATTTATCATGGGAGACATTAGGTTCATATAGAGAATCCAATGATGTCCAAGAAACAAGAGAGTAATAAGGAAAATTTGTAAAAGTCATTTATCAAACATGTAAAGTGCAAGAATCAAAAGAATTCATAGAAAGTGAAAAAGGTAAACCCAATCTTCACCATTTTCTAAGTATATCTTATTTGAATCATTTCATAGATTTTCCTAGGTAATTCATACACAACAACATGCTAGTATCATTACATGGAGATCAACATTCTTCCTATTTAACCCAAATATTAAAGAGATGTTCATCACTAACTCAAATAATCATAAGTCATGGCAATCAAGTAAATCATCCATCAAGACCCTTCATGAAAACTATATAATTAGAGAATCCTAGCTTACAAGCATTCACCATCTATAACATTCATCATTTCAAAGAAATACATATAGATAACATGTAAATCCACTTTTTCTTATCGTATAAGATAGAGATTTCTAAGATCCTAGCAAAAAAATCACAAGATCTCATCACAACCACCACAATAGATGGAGTTTCTAGGATCCTAGCAAAGGGGTTCACAAACATAAGAGAAAACAACTATAGAGTCAAGACTTTACCATTACAAAACTTTTAGAAACCTAAAAACAACAAAAAAATAAAATAAGTTTTGTATAACTACTTACAATAAGCTTCTTCTTCTACTTTTCAAGGAGATCTTGAATAAGACCCTCTTTTTCTTTCCCTCAATCCTCCAATTGGGGAAGAAACCCCACTTTCTTTCCTAAGCTCTCTGACCTCTCTAATTCTTCTTTTCTTAGGTGTATTCTAACCCTATTTGAGTGTAAAAATGGGTTAAATACCCTTTTTGGGTTTGAGCCTACTCTTTTAGAAAGGTTCCAATCATGTGAGAGAGAAATCTATAAATTTAATATGTTGTAAATTTCATGAGTTGTAAAATACATGCGATGTATAGACTAAGACATGAGATGACTCATGTTAGAGTTTAGGAGGTTCTTGGGTTCACACGTCATGAAAAACATCATCAAGTGCCAAGAAAGCCTCAAGAGGACAATTCGGGAGTTGACAAATCATCTTGAAGGATTCACGTAACACTCCGAGCCTTCACAAGGTAAATTAGGTATTGGATAATAGATTCGGTGAATCAAGGGTCCAAGGAAGGGTTCTAACGGTCTTAGGACCTTCCCGGACCATGAAGGGGTGATCTAAAGTCTTTTGTATCGTTTCCAAGATTTTAGAAGGCAATACAAGGGATTTGGATTGATCCAGGATCGATCCGCTTCAATCCAAATCATTTGGATCGATCTAAACTTATTTGGATCTATCCAGGATCAAACCAACAACTCCCGGGTTACAGTTTTGAGTGTTTTTTACACTTTGATCGATCCAAAGTTGTAAAAATACTGTATAATGGTCTAATCTTTTAAAAAATAGTTTCTAATCAATGACTTAGATCTCTTGACCATTAGGGAATGTTCAAATCTAATGGACATGAGTCATTTTCATCCAATATATATGGAAATGATCTCAAATAAGCAAGGTAATGGTCATGAACAAAAATCACAACTCTCTTGCTCTTGATTTAGGAAATTTGTGAGAGATTCAACTCTCTATTCTATTAAGAATCTCTCTAAGCTTAGATAGGAAAATCTATACCCAAAAAGAGCATTCCCTACTTCCACCTTATTCCTACTAAGGTAAATCATTAAGTGGAAGAAACCAAGGGTTGTTTAAACCCTTGAGAAGAAAAGTGGGCTTAATAGTCACATTGTGCTTAAGGAGGAGCAACCCACCAAGATTGACTCTTTAACTTGAAGAACCAATCAAAAATCAATTGGGGAGCTATAGTCACATTTTACTTAAGGAGGAGCAACCCCAACTTGTGTAGAAGGCAACATCTACCTTTAAGAGGTAAACACTTGCCTTAACTTTATTTTAAGTTATTGTGACCTCTCCCACCAGAGACATTGGGAGAATTGACACTACCGCTGGAGACACCGATAGTGTGCACCCATGGCTCTTCCACTGGAGACATCAAAAGAGTATAACATATACCACACCCGTCGGAGACACCGGGTGTAGCTTTCTTGACAAGTAGATTAGGATTTTGTTAATTTTATCCTTGATTGTAACATCTTCAATCTTAATAAAATTACATAGCTTGGTGGTGAGCTTTTGAGAGTGGATGTAGGTCGTTGTGCCAAACCACTATAGATGATGTGTACATGTGTGATTGCCTGTGGTTTGCTTTTCTCATTTATCATTTAAATTATTAAGCATTACACATATTGAATTAGTCTCACTTGTAGAACAATTGAACATATCCATATCCTTGTGCACAATTCAATTGTAATTAAAATATTGGGACAAATTTGAGGCAATCTAAAAAGAATTTTTAAATAATCCTATTCACCCCCCCACTAGGATCTATACATAGTAATTTCAGAGATGAACTATCCTCCTAAACTCATCCGGGGCTAAGCCACTAGTTATGGCATTCAATGTCTTAAAGTTGAACTTGTGAGCATCTGACTCGGCGGGAGTCCACTCAGTCCTAGGTTAGTCGGGCTATGTATAGCCATCAACAATCATACTCCATACCCTTGGGTCATAGGCATTTAGGAATATCTTCATTCGAGATTTCCAATATCCATAGTCGATTCCATTGAAAAATAGAGGGGTACTAATAGACATGTCACTATTTTCTCTAGCCATCTAGGATTTTTAATTAAGATCTTACTCAGGATGTTAAGCCTTATGTGAGTAACTTAGGCTTTGATGCCAATTGAAATGATACTAAAGTAATCCTAGAAGGGGGGTGAATAGGATTTATCAATTAATTTAACCTCTTTTAAATTACCTTATAGATGTTATTAATTTATTTTTCACTTTGCTCAATTAAGGGAGTGTGTGCTTCAATTTAACTACTCAAGAATAATATCAAAAAATATGCTAAGCAAGAATAGCATAAAGTACAAAGATGGAGGGACAAGCAATCACACAATCACAACCAAAACACAAGATTTATAGTGGTTCAGCACTCGGGGCTACGTCTACTCTTCTAAAGCTCACTACCGAGCTTAGGTATATTTTATTTAGGTACTATTATAACCTAGGCCAATAAACAAACCTAACTACTTGTACAATGACAAACTAAACAATAACCCTCAGTGCCTCCAGCGAGTG